>MU249573.1:4978241-5275796 GCA_018977245.1 Lethenteron camtschaticum | reverse complement strand
GAGGACCTTCTCACGCTGTGCGAATTGTTGTGGTTACCACGCTTGTCAGCACGATTTCCCGAGCAATGTGGATTTATAACGGTACTTATTCGAATACACAAATTCAATGTAAACCGATATACAAGGGGCTTAGGGGACCATGCCCCCATCGTGAACAGCAGTGCCCCCCGTTCATAGCTCCTTGGGTTGTCTGGCGAGCCACTGAACGTTATGAAGGTTATCATGGCTCCCGCTAGACAAGATAACACGGGAGCCCCCCCCCTCTCCCGTAGTAATCCCTGCCCCCTATCTACTGGTGCGCTGGCATCGCCGTTGGGTGGCAGTGTTGACGCGCACGCACCCCGCACGTGCGGGGGCTGCGCTGGGTGATGGAGCCACGCGCCCTCGCGGGGGAGTGGGGCCCCTGCAGAGAGCGGCGAGTTCAGTGACCCCGACCGCCGGGACACGGGACTTGGAGACTGCTGCACGCAGGACCTACGCAAGACGTCAATGTGTGGGGGTCACCGCCTCTATTGTCAGACTCGGGATCTTCATTTAAACCGGAAGAATCCGATGAGCTATGAAGCTCTTTTTCACAGATGTTCAGGAGGGGCGGGATCAGAAAGTTACAACAGCAAACAATACACAACTGTTAGAGTGCAAAGTCTCGGAAAGCTAAGCAAGTCCATGAAATATAATAAAATAAAAAGTACAAATTGCACAAGTACATGAATTGCTGCGACATTTTCAACACCAAATGCAAGCTTGGCAACAAAACCAAAAGAGTCACAAACCCCACCAAGACAACGCAGTCCTTCAACACAATTGCACATTCAGATTGAATTATCCATATGTAGTGACTAACTCGGAACGAAAGACTTGGAGGCACTTCTTTATTTAGTGAGCACCATCGGGATTAACACACTTTATATTCAGTCCATAAAGTATCGGCTACACGTATTAGTTTGAACAGTTGGTAGGCTGTCTGACTAGCGGCGCCCCGAGATGGTGAAGATGGTGAAGACGACGAAAAGAATGGCGAAGATGGACTTGAACAGCACGACGGGGTCCCACTCCAACAACAGTCCCGAGGTCCCCCACAGAGCAGAGCGGGCAATGCTCGCAGCTACCACCGTGGGCACCATCGACGTAGGGTAAGCCTACGTCGAGACTGGGAGCAAGTGCGTTAAATAAGCACAGGCGGTGGTGCGGCGAGCACTTCGGGCCGCCTTTGTATCACAAGTACTGGTGTACACACGAACAAATTGACTTGGGAAAGCTCGAAACTGAGGGGCAAATAAAAGCCCCCAATTACAACTGAGATTGGTCATGGTCACGAAGCGTCGGGTTGTTCAGCCAGGTAATGTGGGTAATTATCGTGCCAAGGGGCCGTACATAAATGACGTCACGCGAGTTTGGACGATTTTTGACCCCCCCCCCCCCATCGTCACACGGCGTCACAAAAAGTCAGACCCCCCTCAAATATGACGTCACAAATCTCTGCCCTCCCCCTCCAAAAAATAAACATGCTTCAAATCGCTTTAAATTATTGTCATTGTAATGCGTATTTAGAGTGGCGCTTGCACTCTGATGTTGTAGGATAAAATATTTATTAAAAAGTCTATTTAATTAAGTAGAACGTTGTCTATATTTATTTAAGGTTGCGCATTGGGATGTGACGTCACATTTCTCCCCCCCCTCCTCGTCACACATCATCACAAATGTCTGACCCCCTCCCCTAGGTGTGTGACGTCATTTATGGACGGCTCCAAGCACTGAACAGACAACGCTGTGTTCAATATCCAGACAGCCACTTTCTATCCACTGCTGGATGAAGGCCATGCCATGCTGTCACCATCCCTCCTGGTCTCGATGTCTATCTCGCTCCCGCACAGCCCCTGCGCTGATTAAATCGCCGTCCCCGGGTGATGGTTTCATCCGTCTGAGCCCAGCCACCAATGGCTACAGAACAAGCGCCGTGATTTCTATTTGGCTGATCCCAGCAGCCTCTGTTGTCGGAGCGCCACGGAGCGCCACGTGGTGCTGGGGGCTCCCGTGCTGCCATTGCCCCAGGAATGTTCCCTGTCGAGGTGCGAGGCTCCGCATAACAATAATCACGATACCGTAGGAACACTGCTACTTAGTTACGATGGCCTCACCGAGTCTCAAGATGATTTACCAAGAGGGTCTTCGACTGGGATGCTTAACCAACCACTCCAGAATGAATGTTTAGTGAGTGAAAACCCACGCACAGGTGGGGATAACCCTCAAAAGTCCACACAGACGCGTTCACTAACTAACCTACTTTCTATATTAGAGGCCGTTCATAAATGACGCCCGCACCTAGGGGGGGGGGGGTCAGACATTTATGACGATGTGTGGCGAGGGGGGGGGNTGAGGAATGTGACGTCACATCAAAAATGCAACTTTAATAAATATAGACAACACGTTCTACTTAATTAAATAGACTTTTTAATAAATGTTTTCTCCTACAACATCAGAGTGCAGCGGCACATTAAATACGCACTACAATGACAATAGTTTAAAGCGATTTGAAGCATGTTTTTTTTGGGGGGGGGGTCAAAAATCGTCCAAAATCGAGTGACGTCATTTATGGACGGCCCCTTACAATGTCCTGGAGGGTTTTAGAGGTTCGCCAATCTGTGTGATCCACCAACCCTCGTTTCAGAAGGTCGCCTCTTAGCCTCGCAAAGGTCGACCATGAAGTCCACNGAGTTCGTATCTGAGCCTCTGCGGTGACTGTGCGACGGCTCTACAGGGGCAGCCCCCTCCCTCTCTCCCTCCCACGCCGTGAAGCCCGCGGGGCGCTGCTGCCCGGCGTTGTCGCGCAGCGCGCCGAGCGGCTTCCTGGAGACGGACGCACTGCACAGGCGCGGGCGGGGTGCCGGTCACGGCAGCTCGCGCTCATTTCCTTCCCACGGCTGGGCCCTGCAAGGCGGCAGCAGCAGCAGCATCGCACTGCGCACGCCTCGTGAGGTGCTGGAGGGGCGGCAGTCCACGACCCCGCCGGGCTATCGGCCGAGGTAAGAACGCGCGCGAGGCGTCACTTGTTGCGGACGATCGCGACGGTGGCACTGTCGCCTCGGCAAGATAATTTACCCTTTTTACCGGGTAAAAGGGTAAAGTTAAAGGTGTCGACTTTGCCAAGGGTAAGGTAAAGGGTAGGGTAAAGGTAGCGTGAAGTATATTACCCGGTAAATACATAATTTACCTACTACCCTGTTTACCTACTACCCTGTTTACCTACTACCTTGTTTACCTACTACCTTGTTTACCTACTACCTTGTTTACCTACTGCCTTGTTTACCTACTACCCTGTTTACCTACTACCCTGTTTACCTACTACCCTGTTTACCTACTACCTTGTTTACCTACTACCTTGTTTACCTACTACCCTGTTTACCTACTACCCTGTTTACCTACTACCCTGTTTACCTACTACCTTGTTTACCTACTACCTTGTTTACCTACCACCCTGTTTACCTACTACCCTGTTTACCTACTACCTTGTTTACCTACTACCTCGTTTACCTACTACCATGTTTACCTACTACCCTGTTTACCTACTACCTTGTTTACCTACTACCATGTTTACCTACTACCTTGTTTACCTACTACCCTGTTTACCTACTACCCTGTTTACCTACTACCTTGTTTACCTACTACCTCGTTTACCTACTACCCTGTTTACCTACTACCCTGTTTACCTACTACCTTGTTTACCTACTACCTCGTTTACCTACTACCATGTTTACCTACTACCCTGTTTACCTACTACCTTGTTTACCGACTACCTTGTTTACCTACTACCTTGTTTGCCTACTACCATGTTTACCTACTACCTTGTTTACCTACTACCCTGTTTACCTACTACCACGTTTACCTACTACCTTGTTTACCGCTCGCTCAAAGCTCCGTGGCGCAGTCCGTGGCCTCCATTTTAAAGTTGAACTCATCGAGAGTATTCTACATGAATAAAGTGCTCTACCTAGCATTTACCTGTTATAAACGTTTTTCATGTGTAGTACCCCAGTAATTACCATGTGAATCGGGTAATTTGTATGGGGTAAGAGTAAAAGGTAAGGGTAGAGTGATTGTATTGTGGTAAGATAAGATACCTCTTAACTTGCCGCGGTCTAGGCGCTGGAGGTGGGGTCGAGCCTCGCGGCTGCTGCCGCAAAGTTCACGGCAGCGCATTGTAATAGAGCATTGTGTTATTACACATGGTGTTGTCTAACAGTTGATACAGTGTTTTGTAATATAGCATTGTGTTATTACACATGGTGTTGTCTAACAGATTATACAGTGTATTGTAATATAGCATTGTGTTATTACACATGGTGTTGTCTAACAGATTATACAGTGTATTGTAATATAGCATTGTGTTATAACACATGGTGTTGTCTAACAGTTGATACAGTGTATTGTAATAGAGCATTGTGTTATTACACATGGTGTATTCTAACAGATTATACAGTGTATTGTAATAGAGCATTGTGTTATAACACATGGTGTTGTCTAACAGTTGATGCAGTGTTTTGTAATATAGCATTGTGTTATTACACATGGTGTTGTCTAACAGATTATACAGTGTATTGTAATATAGCATTGTGTTATTACACATGGTGTTGTCTAACAGATTATACAGTGTATTGTAATATAGCATTGTGTTATTACACATGGTGTTGTCTTAACAGTTGATACAGTGTATTGTAATAGAGCATTGTGTTATTACACATGGTGTATACTAACAAATTATACAGTGTATTGTAATAGAGCATTGTGTTATTACACATGGTGTATTCTAACAGATTATACAGTGTATTGTAATAGAGCATTGTGATATTACACATGGTGTTGTCTAACAGTTGATACAGTGTATTGTAATAGAGCATTGTGTTATTACACATGGTGTTGTCTAACAGTTGATACAGTGTATTGTAATAGAGCATTGTGTTATTACACATTGTGTATTCTAACAGATTATACAGTGTATTGTAATAGAGCATTGTGTTATTACACATGGTGTTTTCCAACAGATTATACAGTGCATTCTAACATTGTCTTATAGTCCTAAGCTACTGACTCTTAGGACATGAAAAGACAACAAAAATCATGTAATTTGCCCATTAAAAGTCTCAAGATTATTTTTTTAGGAGAGTACTGGTGTTGTCTAACAGATTAGCAAATTCCCTTCTTGGGAGTGTTTTAACTTCAAAACACCCGAGAGACCCCAGCGCATACAGCCGGTAACACTCACAGATCTGCACGGATGGGTTCATGAACCCATTTGCTGCATTATCATCTCTCACGGCGCAGGGGTTTTGGGAGTTTAATCATTCTTTCCGTGATGCACCAACCCTGGCCTCCCACGCTCCGTGTGGTCACAGACGTGCCCCACCGCGCGCCGCTCAGTGTCGCACCAGGAACAGCCAAAATAACATTCAGACTCAGCCATCAGGACGCCTGCCCTGCAGGTGTCAATGTCTGCAGACCCACAGGTACGCAGAGACGCATCAAAGGCGTTGTGTTCATGAGAGCCCTGCATCAGGTGCCCGAGTCATTTCCTCTCTGAGAAACGCGCGCGTGGGAGGAAAACGCAGTGCACCGGATCGAAGGCACTGACACGAGATGCCAGTGTTAAGTATACAAAATGCTACGATTAGTGACGCCGTTTTTTTCCATCTCGGATCGATGTTTACGAGGCGGCTGAATGTTCGGCCAATTTCCTTTTCATGGAATTCCATTATGAAAAGGAATGATGTGTTTCGAGGTTGTGGTTCACAAGCACGATTAACAACACAGCACGTGTACGTGGTGTCCTGAGTTCAACTCCCGGCCTCTGCCAACATCAAAGGTCACATCTGAGCCAGTTCTGGCGATCCCCAGTCACTCACTGACCAACTGACCAGCGTGGTGAAGTATGATCAAACAATCCTCATGACCATCACGATGTTGGAAGGCCTTCATCCAGCAATGGACAGATGCGGGTCTGTGCATCATGAGCATATTTTAAAAAGGTCGCACTCGTTACTTTATAAGACCGCACTCATTATACACGTTCTTACCTCAAATGAGCCACAATACCTTGCTGATCTCGTCTAGGAAAATAAACTACCACGCCAACTCCGGTCATCCTCACAGCGGCTTTTGGCTGGCCATCGAACAAAGACGGCCATTGCGTTTCACGCTTTAAGATGTGCTTCTGCGGCAGTCTGGAATGCTCTTCCGATATTAGGAAGCCGCTGGAGATGTGACTTTTACATTACGATTGAAAACTCATTTCTTTAGAACTGTGTTTTGTGTATAGTTTGTTGTTCTTCCCCCGCACCTTCGATTAGCACAGTGGCTACGTACAGCGCGAAAGAAGTTCAACATACATAGCATGACTTACCACGCATGACAGCAACATATCAGCAGCGCCAATCTTCATTTCAGGTATCACTTTGGCTCCGAGCGGCTTCCCCATCGACGACTTCTCGCGCGTGCCACCGCTCGTCTCGCAGGCGGCGCGTGGCCGTGTGGACTCCCCGCCACCTCGCCCCGTGGTGGAGATGGAGCTCGCCGGCGCGGGCGTCGATGCGGGGACGATGTCAGACGCGGCGCGACACGAGGCACGGTAAGGCAAGGGCGCAGGGCATCATCGCAATCTGGCATGGGTTACGCGGACGCGCCGCCGCCAGGAACACGGGGCCCGGTTCACATGGCAGACAAGTGGTGTGCGGATCTCCTCGGTGGTGGAGACGTCAGAGAGAGTCGCCAAACCCTGCACCGTGATGAACAATCGGCAACACGCCGATAAGCCCCACGGGCAGGCTGTCCAGAGGCATCGTCTATTTGACGTCAATCAGCCCCCATCACTGCACCTTGCAGTTTACTGCGGTGCACGTAGTAAACGTGGCGGTGGTGGTAATGCAGGGCCCTTGTCACTGCTCCTGGATGAAGGCCTCCCCACGTCGTGCCGGTCATGGTGGCTGTTTGAACTTTCTTCACCGCCGTGGTTAGTGTGGGTTGGTGCATGTGGACCCAGAACCAGTCCAGACATTACCACTCATGTTGGTCATAGCCAGGAGTCGAACTCAGGTTTCCAGTTACATTCCGGGCACACGTAGATACTCTGAAATGTTTGTCTTTAACTTCATGCAGGACAGTAACAATTAAGCTATTTGAGTGAATGTGGCTATGTTAAATAACCAAATAACATTACGAGCAAGAACTTTGCTGCTCGCAAGTGATAAGCATGGCAGTCAGCAGCCAGGTTGGTGGTTTGTGGTCAGCGAGTGTTGGTATACGGAGAGTTACTGGCGCACGCCTGAGATCCGTGGCTTTGGAGCGAGGGTTGGTGGATCACGCACGCCTGTGAAACTCACAAATTCTCCGAGCTGCATGGGGCGAGGAGATAGCAAATCAAGTAAACTTTTTGAATCCATCTGTGCGGAGCTCTGAGAATTGTCCCCTCGTATTTCGGTGTTTTCTCTGTCTACTCCGGTTTCCTCCCACAGACTTAAACTCTCATTAGACGAGTTGGTCAAACAGCCCAATTCAGGCCCCTCTTGAATGCAGCTATATTATAGAACTTCAAAAAACCAAAGCCCTTGAATTTGGTGGTGAGATGTTAATTGCCTTGCCTGGAGGTCGTGGGTTCGATCCCAACGCTAACGCCTGTATATTTGGAGTGTTCACGCTCTCCCCGTGGTCGCGTGGATTTTTCTCCGGGTCCTCCGGTTTTTCCCTCCACATTTAGAAACATGCATTGAATGTTTGGCTGCTATAAATTTCCATCTGGTAAGCCACTTCGTTGAGCTATCATTTGTGACCAGGTCACTTCTGAAAAATAGCTACATAGCTCAGTGGGGTTACCTGGTAAAAGAAAACACTTTTTAGCATGTTAGACATTTTGTTCCATCTTCGTCAGTGTCCCTGCTCGTGATCTGTATGTCACAGCAGGTAGTCGACACAAACACTTTCTAAGTGTAGTTTCACTGAATGTGTGGCAAAGTTCAGCCCCCTAGCCCTTCAATAAGCACAAATATAATTCACAGCAGTCCCTCATTGGCTCAGCCATGGCCGTCTCTCTGTGCTCGATGACGCACACAGATGCCCCAGCTGGGAGGCGCTGTGCTGGAGCACTCCCCTTACAAGTGTAGTGACATAGAACGGTCACTACTGTGTTGGCCCGTACGAGGGCTGGGGGCCCCAAGGGGGTGCCTGGGGGTCATGTGCTGGAGGGATCCGGACCTTCCCAGAGGTGGGGGAAGTGAGGCGTGTCCTGGGAAGGGAGGCGTGGCCTGGAGAGAGCCAGCCACGCCTGGGCGGAGCCGGCCACGCCAAAGCAGATATAAGCGTGGTGTGATTGCAGAGCAGGGCTGTTGTACTGTACTCCGAAGAGTGAAGACACCATCGGTCGTCAAGTCCCGAGTCGTCGTCCTGGGCCAGGTAGGCCGTTGCCTGCCTGGTCCAGTCTGTGTCGAGTTCCAGAGTGTTAGTGAGTTGAGGAAGGTGGTCACCACCTCATGTACATTGTTATATTACTTACCGTTTAATAAATAGTGTTGCCTCCAAGCTGCGTGTGTGTGCACCTAATTCGAACCCACTACATTTGGCGTCAGAAGTTGTGGAAAAATAAATATTGCTAGGTGTTATCCTAGGGAAGTAAAATGGGCACACGAAAAACAAATACAAAACTCATCTGGACGTCTTCGTACGATGGGGATGGTGTGACGACCGTCCTTCGGACAGCCCCGGGATGGCAGCCCCGGTGACAGAGAGAGAGAGAGAGATGGCGCTGCACGCGGAGCGGCGGGACTGGCATCGCACTGCTGCTTCGCCGCCATCGGGAACGGAGCGACGGAGCCGCGGCGAGAGGACACCATCGTCGCTGCGGGGGCTGGCGGGGAGGCCCGGGCATGCGGGCCACGCGGTGGGCCCGCCATTTCGGCGGCTGGTCGGGGCGCTGTTCCCGCCAAAACGCCGTTCCCGCCATTTCAGCGGCTGGTCGGGGCGCTGTTCCCGCCAAAACGCCGTTCCCGCCATTTCGGCGGCTGGTCGGGGCGCTGTTCCCGCCAAAACGCCGTTCCCGCCATTTCGGCGGCGGGTCGGTGCGCTGTTCCCGCCAAAACGCCGCTCCTGCTGCCGAAATACCGCTCCCGCCGACATCAACGCCTGCAGAGGGGGAGTTCCAGCCTTCTGCTCGAGCGCGAGAGGTGGATGGGTTCGCTGTGTTCACCATGAAAGATTCTTCGGGCCGTCCCAGTGCTCCACCTTGCCGCCCTCCGCTATGCACAGTTTGCCAGGCGAGTCGTGACATGACAAGCACCCGGCCCCAAGAAAAATAATAATAATATTCACCCATCTTGCGTGTGCCGGGTTGCGATCGCGGGTGTTTTTTTAACTCGCTGGTTTGCGGAGCGTGTTTGTCCGGTTGCGTGCGTGATAAACTGACGCGGCTTCCATGCGGGTGTCTGCTTGTAACGGCGTTGTTAAATACGGCGTCGAGATCGGTATCTTCTGGGTGTAGTTAATGATTAATTCGTTGTTGGTGTCCCGAGCTCCGTTGATATCCTGTAGGTTGCCGTGTTAATGACTCGTGTTGTTACATCGTTTTGTTTCGAAATCGCCATTGTTATTGTGTATACTGTATGGAGTTTCGCTCGTGATTGTCACGTGTAACTGTAAGAAACTTTGATCGTCATTGTTGCCAAGGTACAGACCGTATGGAGCTTTGCTTGGAATTGTTAACAGTGTATGGAATGTTGGGTACTTGCTTGTGATTATTTACTATGTACGGATTGTCTGGAGTATTGATTGTGTGTGTTGCCATGTGGGGACTGGATGGAGCATTGCGCCAAATGATTGACTGTACGAACTTCGTATACTGCATATACTGTATTAATCAATTCGGCGATTTTTGACGTTTGTGTCTAGTTTTTTTTNGCTCTCAAAATTCGAATGCCCTGAGTCCCATGGTTAATGTTGAAGGGGATTTTGAAATGACAGGTTCGGGTTGTTTCAAACTCACTGGTTGGTTCCTGTCCGTTGTTGAACAGATGATGTATTTTGTGCGGGAATGCCCTTTGTGTTCTACATGGACCTGGGGTGCGTTTCCGTTGATTGCCGTCTAAATGCGTTGCTCTCTCCACTCGGTTGGTACAGCTGCATGCTGCAATGCGAGTCTCGGAGATTATGTGTACGGATACGGGATGTGAGGTGTATTGTTGTGACCATTGAATATTCGGGATCGGCAAAAATTGTGCATACCTGTTCGGCATTGGATCAGTTCTGTGGGGGATCATAATTCAAATTGTATGTGTTGTGATGGTGTTAAATTGCGATGGTGACATGCTGCCAGGGATTTGGAATTGTGGTGCTGGCTGTCACTTATCTTGGGGCGCAGATCCTGACCAGGATGGCCCAGTGAGTGTTGCGTGTCTAACATGAACGTTGTGGTCCCGTCATGCTATGGCTGACGGCTTGACCTGACAGCCCGGAGATTGAAACACTCCGTGGTATGTCTAGCCTAGTGGGCTGTGCGCTCACAGGGCTCGGAGAGTGTGGTCCCGTCATGCAATGGCTGACGGCTTGACCTGACAGCCCGGAGATCGAGACACTCCGTGGCTTGTCTAGCCTAGTGGGCTGTGCGCTCACATGGCTCGGAGAGTGTGGTCCCGTCATGCTGTGTCTGACGGCTTCACCTGACAGCCCGGAGATCGAGACACTCTGTGGTTTGTCTAGCCTTGTGGGCTGTGCGCTCACATGGCTCAGGGAGTGTGGTCCCGTCATGCTGTGTCTGACGGCTTGACCTGACAGCCCGGAGATCGAGACACTCTGTGGCTTGTCTAGCCTTGTGGGCTGTGCGCTCACATGGCTCAGGAGGGTGGTCCCGTCATGCTATGGCTGACAGCTTGACCTGACGGCTCGGAGGTTGAGACCCTCTGAGGCGCGTTGAAACAGTGGCTGGAGATTCGTAAGGTTCAGGTGGAGTTGTCCTGTTACGTTGAGACTGTTTCCCTCAGTTGTTAGGGTGCATGTTGTGCAGTGAGTGAACGATGGGTCGTCTCAGCTCGGTCGGTACAGCTATATGCTGCGATGCGAGTCTTGGAGAGAGACTGGGTTAAAATCCCACCGATATGGCCGACGCGTGCTGCTGGTTGTGATGCCGCGTCGGAAAGGCGGTGGGGTGGTAACATGGAAATTCCCCCCCCGATATGGCCGACGTGTGCTACTGGTTGTGACGCCGCGTCGGAAAGGCGGTGGGGTGGTAACATGGAAATTCCCCCCCGATATGGCCGACGTGTGCTACTGGTTGTGACGCCGCGTCGGAAAGGCGGTGGGTGGTAACATGGAAATTCCCCCCCCGATATGGCCGACGTGTGCTACTGGTTGTGACGCCGCGTCGGAAAGGCGGTGGGGTGGTAACATGGAAATTCCCCTCCCGATATGGCCGACGTGTGCTACTGGTTGTGACGCCGCGTCGGAAAGGCGGTGGGGTGGTAACATGGAAATTCCCCCCCGATATGGCCGACGTGTGCTACTGGTTGTGACGCCGCGTCGGAAAGGCGGTGGGGTGGTAACATGGAAATTCCCCCCGATATGGCCGACGCGTGCTACTGGTTGTGACGCCGCGTCGGAAAGGCGGTGGGGTGGTAACATGGAAATTCCCCCCCGATATGGCCGACGTGTGCTACTGGTTGTGACGCCGCGTCGGAAAGGCGGTGGGGTGGTAACATGGAAATTCCCCCCGATATGGCCGACGCGTGCTACTGGTTGTGACGCCGCGTCGGAAAGGCGGTGGGTGGTAACATGGAAATTCCCCCCCCGATATGGCCGACGTGTGCTACTGGTTGTGACGCCGCGTCGGAAAGGCGGTGGGGTGGTAACATGGAAATTCCCCCCCCGATATGGCCGACGCGTGCTACTGGTTGTGACGCCACGTCGGAAAGGCGGGGGGTGCTAACGGGTGACTGTCATTGCATGCGTGATTCTAACGGGGGGGGGGGCTGTGCTGGAGCGTAAGTGGGTTAGCCGGTTTTCATGTATATTTGTTGTTAATTCCCCATTTTCTATGCGGTTCCCTTTTACCCTCGTCGATTCTGTATATATTACGTGATTGTATTTCTTATCGGTCGCCGGTCATTTATTGATGTTGCTGGTTCGGAGGCACACCTTTTCGATGTTTCACAGTTGTGTTACAGCCGGGGACGGCTGTGTGTTTATACAGGGGGGGTGATGTAGTGACATAGAACGGTCACTACTGTGTTGGCCCGTACGAGGGCTGGGGGCCCCAAGGGGGTGCCTGGGGGTCACGTGCTGGAGGGATCCGGACCTTCCCAGAGGTGGGGAAGTGAGGCGTGTCCTGGGAAGGGAGGCGTGGCCTGGAGAGAGCCAGCCACGCCTGGGCGGAGCTGGCCACGCCAAAGCAGATATAAGCGTGGTGTGATTGCAGAGCAGGCTGTTGTACTGTACTCCGAAGAGTGAAGACACCATCGGTCGTCAAGTCCCGAGTCATCGTCCTGGGCCAGGTAGGCCGTTGCCTGCCTGGTCCAGTCTGTGTCGAGTTCCAGAGTGTTAGTGAGTTGAGGAAGGTGGTCACCACCTCATGTACAGTGTTATATTACTTACCGTTTAATAAATAGTGTTGCCTCCAAGCTGCGTGTGTGTGCACCTAATTCGAACCCACTACACAAGCACCAGTCTCAGGGTGCTGATCCCAGTCTGAGGCTGACGCAGCCCATCATTCATCTGTGTGTCTGACGCGATAATAATGAAGTTAATACATCAGTCATTGTAATGAATACTAATTATTACCTGGTAGCTTATAATGGGCTGGCTGGCACTGCATCACTCGATGGTTGCTGAAACAATTGTCTACTGGAAGGTCAACTGTGGTCGCTCTTTGTAAAGACTGATCCCACGAGGGATGTAGAATTGGAGATGAAGGTCACAGGAAGGCATCTCGACACGGCGTTCTCTCTATTGTGTTGACTGTCGTATAAAAGCTGTAATCGCCGTGCGCTCAGATTGCCCATTAAAACTCATGCACCGTACTTTGCCAATCTGCAGCTGAATGAAGGAATCCACATGCCGTGTTAGTTATGGTGATTGTGTGACCATACTTCACCACAATAGTCACTGTGGGTAAAGTGAGTGGGAGAAGGGAGTGCCGGTGAGACGCTGCTCCCGTCTCTGTGCGTCACGGTGACACACTGCTCACGCGTCTCTCTGTATGCCGCAGGGCCGGCTGCGTGTTCCTGCTGCTGCCCTGCGGTGGCGTCTACACGGTCGAGGTGAACGAGTGCGATCGGGTGAGCGACGTGGTGAGCCGAGCCAACGAGCGCCACGGGCCCCTGGTGCCGAGCGCGGCGACCTTGCACCACCAAGGCAGGCGGGTGAGTGCAGCCACGCGCTGCAGGCGATGCACTCATTCGCTGCTGCTGCTGGGTAGCCAGCCTCTCCACACCACGAGGCCTGCCCCAGCACTGTCGCCTCATATGATGCCTCTCAATTGCTCTCTGTGAACCGCTTCACATTTGTCGAGTATTAATTGTTGGTTTTCCATGAACAGCAGTGGGATGGTGGAGCCCTTCGTCATGAGGGGCTGTGTTGCACACTCGAAATGAAGGACGTGGGCAGGTGCTCCAAATCGAGGGCAAAAAATTTGTGGTAATCTGTAAAATGCAATAGCACGTGTGTCACACAATCTCAACTGAGTCGCATTAACCACCTGACTGGTGTCAAGTCCGTTAACAACAGTTTCTCTTAACCCAATTCTACTACTGATAAACCATCTTTGTCTTTGACAATAACCCTTGCACTTACTTTAATCCTAGCTGTATGTCTATCTATACCATCCTCTTATATCGGTATCCCCATTATCTGTACTGTAACTTACTACTTACATGTTCTTTCGTAACTGCAAGTAGTCATACTCTGGTGATGCGGTTAAGTAACGTATCAGGGTAGAGAATAATTAAATATTAACTACAGTACGTAATCCTTTACATGCACATGATAAACCCCCTATTGAATATATCACAAACTACAATTCAAAGCCAAGCTTGAAGCCTAGAACAAGTCTAGAATATTTATAACGATCAAAANCAACCTTTGGTCCTTTACCTGTAAAATGCAACAGCACGTGTGTCACACGCAATCCTCAACGAGTCGCCATTAACCACGTGCTGGTGTACAAGTCGGTAATCATAACCCTCAGCCCCNACAGGCCAGTTAGTTATCACATGCTGGTGTACACACGTGCATTGATGTACTGCACAGCACATACGGACTTTCACAAACCACACTTTACTCCCTTGCTGCACGAGGAAATAATTAAAGAGTGTATTCTAATGTGCCACAGCTGCTCTGGTGTGGGTGGGCCGTGCTTCCCCATTCACTGTGCATCCCAGATCGACCCTCAGATCTGCCCTCTGAGCCCCTGCTGCCCTCTGAGTAGGCAGCCCGGCAGGTAGCCTCACCAGGGAGGTGGGCAGGGCAGTCGGTGGGGCCAGGCTGAGAGTGAGAGCCGGTGCACAGATTGGGCTGTCTGTGCACTGCTAATTTGAGAGTTGCTTGTTTGTAGAATATGGCCATGGAACAAGACTTTAACAATTAAAAAACCCACATGCCTTACTGCATGTATGTTGAACTTTTATCACACCGTACATAGCTACCAATGCTAATCATTTGCACCGTACGTAGCCAACCATACTGCAGACAAAGTCAGCTGAGTAGTAGAGACGTAGACAGAGTGGCGTGCACTGGAAGCCGCCTCTGTGGCTGACCGCGGCGCTGTTCTCGTCAGTGACACGCGGCTGCCCGTGTGCTACCATGGCTGCCACGGCGAAGGGTTGTGTATTGAGGTGCAAAGTCCTTGCAGGTCAACTCAGGCCAGGCAGTGTAACCCAGACACCCAAAGTCACTCAAACACGCACGCGATAATGATCGCACTGAAGGCCACAGCGGTCTGTGTTGTAGTGCAGCTACCGTTGTAATGTTTGTCTGAATCAATCACGTGCCAATGTCACTCCCAGTGTTGCCATGAAGCCTGTCTCTCGAAGCTGCGGTCCGTGTGCACGCGTGGACCACGTACGGTGCCTAACAAATAAAAGGCACTACCTAGGAAAAGACATATCACGTGAGCTGGACAGCCGGTAGTACTGCTGACTAAAAGCCATCACGGCTCATCATCAGCGGTGATCAATCCACCGCTGGATGAAGGCCTCCCAAGCCATCACTCTCTGTCACTGTCCCGCACTGTAATAATCCATCCAGCGCCTCCAGTTGAGCTGATTCCATCGCTCAATCTCCACTCTGGACGTCATCTCGGGTGCGATCCCCCTCTTGGCTGTCCTTCATCTCGAACACGGCCATCCTTCCTTTTCGTGGCATTGTCACCACAATGCAGAAGAAGGTGAACGCTCCAAGTTGGTGAATGCTCGACCAGAGCCACCGAGGCGGAAGTCCATCCCTGCCGTCGAGCTCAGGGTATCCTGACGTTGCATAAACGGCCGCATTGACGAATGAGCAGAGAGCAGTGGGGCACAGCAATGCAACACACATGTACAGAGACGATGGATATGAGAGCAAGGATATATAAAGAAGAGTTATCCGAGTGATCGTGATATCATGACAATACTACAGATTAATTATAATACGCACAATGTATTATACACATCATGTATTATCGACAATGTACTGAAGGCCACTTGGTATTAACGTCAGAACCTTCGTTTCATCTCCGTGATCGTATGACTCCCGTGTAGGTCACTGAGCAGCAACGATGTAAGAAATAGACCTCTGTTCCATCTCTCCACATAGAAAATGAAACTTATATTTCAGCCCTCAGTCGATGGGTTTTACAAACCAATATTTATTGGCAAAACCACTGCTTCTACAAGTTGGGGCCCTGGTCAACTCCATCAGCTATCATACATAGTGAGGGAAGAAAGTATTTGATCCCCTGCTGATTTTGTATGATCAGTCTATAATTTGTATGCTAGGTTTATTTGAACAGTGAGAGACAGAATAACAACAAAAATCCAGAAAAACGCATGTCAAAATGTTATAAATTGATTTGCATTTTAATGAGGGAAATAAATATTTGACCCCCTCTCAATCAGAAAGATGTCTGGCTCCTATGGGTCTTTTATACAGGTAACGAGCTGAGATTTGGAGCACACTCTTAAAGGGAGTGCTCCTAATCTCGGCTTGTTACATGTATAAAAGACACCTGTTTACAGAAGCAATCAATCAATCAGATTACAAACTCTCCACCATGGCCAAGACCAAAGAGCTCTCCAAGGATGTCAGGGACAAGATTGTAGATCTACACAAGGCTGGAATGGGCTACAAGACCATCGCCAAGCAGCTTGGTGAGAAGGTGCCAACAGTTGGTGCGATTATTCGCAAATGGAAGAAACACAGAAGAACTGTCAATCTCCCTCGGCCTGGGGCTCCATGCAAGATCTCACCTCGTGGAGTTGCAATGATCATGAGAACGGTGAGGAATCAGCCAGAACTACACGGGAGGATCTTGTCAATGATCTCAAGGCAGCTGGGACCATAGTCACCAAGAAAACAGTTGGTAACACACTACGCCGTGAAGGACTGAAATCCTACAGCGCCCGCAAGGTCCCCCTGCTCAAGAAAGAACATATACATGCCCATCTGAGGTTTGCCAATGAGAACATCTGAATGATTCAGAGGACAACTGGGTGAAAGTGTTGTGGTCAGATGAGACCAAAATGGAGCTCTTTGGCATCAACTCAACTCACCGTGTTTGGAGGAGGAGGAATGCTGCCCATGACCCCAAGAACACCATCCCCACCGTCAAACATGGAGGTGGAAACATTATGCTTTGGGGGTGTTTTTCTGCTAAGGGGACAGGACAACTTCACCGCATCAAAAGGACGATGGACGGGCCATGTACCGTCAAATCTTGGGTGAGAACCTCCCTCCCTCAGCCAGGGCATTGAAAATGGGTCGTGGATGAGTATTCCAGCATGACAATGACCAAAAACACACGGTCAAGGCTACAAAGGAGTGGCTCAAGAAGAAGCACATTAAGGTCCTGGAGTAGCCTAGCCAGTCTCCAGACGTTAATCCCATAGAAAATATGTGGAGGGAGCTGAAGGTTCGAGTTGCCAAACGTCAGCCTCGAAACCTTAATGACTTGGAGAAGATCTGCAAAGAGTGGGACAAAATCCCTCCTGAGATGTGTGCAAACCTGGTGGTCAACTACAAGAAACGTCTGACCTCTGTGATTGCCAACAATGGTTTTGCCACCAAGTACTAAGTCATGTTTTGCAGAGGGTTCAAATACTTATTTCCCTCATTAAAATGCAAATCAATGTATAACATTTTGACATGCGTTTTTCTGGATTTTTTTTGTTCTGTCTCTCACTGTTCAAATAAACCTACCATTAAAATTATAGACTGATAATTTATTTTTCAGTTGGCAAACGTACAAAATCAGCAGGGGATCAAATACCTTTTTCCCTCACTATTTTCAGTTGGTATCTTTACGTAAATCTTATAAAAGTAAAATGTTGAATATATAAAAAGGGTGATAGGAGATATATCATATTCAGAATATAGCTACAGTTCAGATGCAAACAAGGGTACATCCAGAGATATCAGATTCACAGATGTATTCAACAACCAGAAATTATAACATATGTGCATTCACAGCAGATGTATGAGAGGCAGACAGTACATTCATAAATCATAAAAAGAGAGGGGCAGAACATGCAAGAGACGTAATAGAGAGGTAGGAGATGTATTCACAAGACATATGAGAGAGAAAATGCTTACAGAATCAAGTTATGAGAGAGGATGGAGCTGTGTTCAGGAGGTAGACAAGAGAGCATGTACAGCCATTTGTAGATTGAAAGCAGGGACCACAGTACAGTACAACAATGGATTTGGTTTCATTGTCCTGTGGTGACAATGCGGATGAGGGAGCAATAGGAGAGCGGTGCACAGAGAGACTCGGGGACAAGCTGGAGAGGCGAGGCGCGAGGCTGCAGCCCCACTGAGCTCCACCCCACGCGCCGCGTCCCTGCGGGGCCCTCGACCTGCCCCACACAGTGGCGTGAATGCCTCCAGGCGCTCTTTTTGTGACGCAGGTCGCTTGCTTCTCTTCGGCTTGGGTGGCCACAGTCAGTGAGTTTGGCCGGCCAGATGTCGTTTGCGCTGGGGCCAAGGTTTGGGCAGCCTTGGTCTAGCATGTTAAGAAGGGAGCATGCTAAAATGGCATAACTATATCTACACTACATCATTGTTTACATGACACTCATAAAAAGGCAAATAACCAGAAATGTTACGGACGGCTTGTAGACAAATCAAAGTTAAGGTAAAATGCCACGTTTTATTTGTGCCCAGCAGGGTCATTCTCATGCCTAGCGACCGTGCGTGTCTTGAATTACTTTGTCATTCCATGACGTGTCACCAGTGCCCAGTGTGTGTTGGCACTGCACCCTGGGTACAGGAGCATGCGCTACCACGCCAGAACTGGCGTAGCTTGCCGCCTGCTTGCCAATCGCCTCGGCGGTGACCGTACAACTGAAGGCTGCGCACCCCACGTGCACCCCACGTGTATCCCACGTGCACCCCACGTGCACCCCGCGGGTGTGGAGGCGCAGCCACAGGGAACCGGGCAGGACGACAGCGGTGGCTCCAAGTCAGCCGGCAGCTTGAGATGAGTTTGGGTGAATTTGGCTGCGGGACATCGGTGGGACAGCCCTGGTTGAGCCTCCTTCATGTGTAGAGGTGTGAGGGTGTGTACCGTACTAGGGTTACTGCGTTATCACGTTTCACATACACTACAATGCGAGGCTACATTTTACCGTGTGGCAATTATCATGCTATCAGTTTCCCTTATCTTTGGAATTGTATTTCACGTATTTATTCTGTTTGTGCTTTCTTGTGCTTATAGTGTAAATAAATATTTACTGCATACGTGAATGTTACTAGCTCACCTGGCAGGTTTTCTTGAGGCAGCACATCCAACATTGCTTGCACGTTAGTTTACGGACAAGCACAGCCCTTTGATCAATCCTAGAAAAATTATGTATTCAAAATAAATATGAATTGTGTGGGTTATTTAACCATACTTCACCATGCTGGTCAGTACGGGTTGGTGAAGGTAAGGAGCAAAGATGTTGGAACGTGGGATTTTACTCCACTGCGCTCTTCTGACAACACAGCCCCGCAGCAATATACAGCACCCGGGTGTGTGTGTGGTGGTGGTCTCCCATCCAAGCACGGTCCAGGCTCAACCTGGCTGGGCTTCCCACGCATTCGGGTGTTTAGGGCGTGGGCCAGGCGAGCGCAATGCAACACCGCAACGCTCGCTCAAGAACAAACAGAAACTCCTGCCACTATTTGACTTTGCCGTCGAGAAAGGGCTCACATCTGTAACCTTTACCCTCCTTGTGGTGAACGTGATGCAGTGCTTCTTGCTGCAAGAGACTGAAGGGAGCGATAGGAATCGTGAGTGTTGGTAAATACCACGAGAACAGTTCTGACACAACACAGCTGTCAACACATTTTACTCAACTCCATTACTAACATTCCACCAAAGTCCGTCGTTCAGTAACCTGTCCTGTCCGCTCAAATGTAAGTCAGGTTTATGTGCATTGTGTACATCTCATGAGAGGTACACACGGAAACCTGCACCGCGGTGAAGTGCGAAATAATCACGTTCATCATCAGCTTCCACAGAGACAGCGTAGCACTGAGACACAGCACATCCCAATGACACTCACAGCTCCCATACAGCATAGTACTGAGACAGCACATCCCGCTGACACTCAGCTTCCACAGAGAGCATCACTGAGACACAGCACATCCCACTGTGACACTCAGCTTCCACAAACAACATAGCACTGAGACAGACCACAACAACCGCGCCATTCGTCACTAAGGGGCAGTGACCACAGTGCATTTGCCATGCTAGGTGCACTTTGGGCCACGTGGGACAGATACAGTTGCCATGGATTGGCTGACCGAGATGGCAAATGAACTGTAGGGGCTAATGCCCCCTCCTCTTATCTCCCCTTCTCCTCCGCCCCTTCTCGCCGGACTGCCGACGATCAGGTGATCGGCCTCCCCGCACCAGCGTCCTCTCTGTGGAACATGGCTAGTGGCTGGCTCCCCACCGCCTGGGGTTATCCCACACACTCCCCACGTACACCACCACTAATGCCCGGCTCCTTCCATGCGCGTGCCCGTGCAGGTGCACGCTGCTCACCACGCCTGGAGTTATCCCACACACTCCCCACGTACATTACCCCAAATGTCCGGAGGTGGCTGCGTGCTTGCGCGTGCCTGCGCAGTTTTGCTCGCCACGGCTCGCGCTAAAAATAGCCGTATGAATATGCACGCGTCCCTCCCCACCTCCCGTTGGGTCGGCTTCAATCCGCCATGCAAACACGCACGCGGGACGGGCACGCGGGCAAAAACGATGGCCGAGTGGACGAGAATATTCGCGCGTTCCACCGCTGAGTGCTATGGTCGCTACGTGAACACACTGCGTAAACATGCACGCGAACGTCAGCGATCATTTATGATTGAATACACGTGCGCTTCACACGCACGTACTCACACCACACCTACGCTCTCCCCACACACACAGAAATCACGCGGCGTCGGTGTTCTCTGCCTGGGGTAGAGTCGTAGCAGTATTCGCCCACATCGCTCGGACGCTGCGAGCAGCTGGGAGTCCGACTGGGTAGCTGGCCGACTGGACTAGAACTGACTAACCTTTTTCCCTTCCCTCCCTTTGTCTCCTCCGAATCCAAAAATCCAGGTCACGTGGTCTTACCTTGCCGGCCAATCGATAGGGCAGGGCAGGGCAGAGGTCAGGGCAGATGCCCCACCCTCTACCTGGCACGGCGCCGCCGGCGTGCCTTCACCCATTGTTTGCGTACCCGTCGTCCCCCCCTGGACTCCGGTTGAGGTTTAGCTTTAGTCATCTCAGGAATTTCCCTCCCACCTCCTCTCGCGCGTTGTTCACTGGGTGTTTTGCTCCCCCCAAGGCCCTATTCCCCTGTACTGGGTGTGTTCTCATTGCGGTTTGCTCAGTGAGCTTGTCGTGCCCATACAATTTTAAGCTAATTCACGGGGCCACAATGCAATTCGGCCTCAAGGGGGGTCGGCCAATCTCCTGGCACTGGGAAACCATGAGACGTCCCCACGAGGGGCCCCTCGGGTAAAAACCCAGGGTACCAGGTGATCCCCCACGAGACCCTACGTTGGTGCATGTGTGTGTTTACTGGGGGTGTTGCGGCATTCGTGTGGGGGGTGCGAGGGGATAGCAGCGCTGGCAGAGTTTATCTGCTGCTGTGGCACCACATAGCCCCCAAGGTGCCCATCCCATCCCGGGTTGACTGGAGTACCTCGCCTGGGCCGCCCCCACCAAGTAGCGCCGCAGAGTCCGCGGGACTTTCCCGGCCCTCGTTGCCGGTTTCATGGGCAGTGGCTCCGTTCTCTGAGGCTCCTGCGGCGGTCTCCTTCTCCACTCCAAAGGCTCCACCCGCCCCCCGTCATCTGCGGGCTGGGGAACAAGCTCAGGGGCAGACGGGTTTAGGGGCCGCCGCCTGCTGGCCGGGCCGGGGCCTCCCGGGGCTGGGGTCCCACGGGGCCCATATACGGTGTGAAGCTCTCGGGTACGAGGGGCACGGGGATCCCGGGATTTCAGGGTACCCGAACAGCGGGGGTCTCTCTCGCCGAGGCTATCCTCCATGGTTTTAATCGGCGGACGTTGACCACCGTCTCTCGGCCCCTGTCCCCGCCCTGGATCAGCACCGTCCAGGGGGAGATCTGCCACACCACGGTCCAGGGTCCGTGCCAGTAGGTGGTCAGCTTCCCCACCTATCCAGCCCCTACGTGCGGCGTGTGCAGCCATACCTTAGAGCCTGCCGAGTAGAGGGGGCTCCACACGGGGCCGGGCGCCCTGCTCTTGCCGCTGATGTGCGACCTCCCCGTTGGTAGGCCTGGCCACGGGCCCCTCACAGGGTCCCCATCAGGTGCTCCACAGGCTGACTCCCTTCCTCCGGTTGCGGCGGGTGGAACGCCAAACAACGGGGTTTGTCCCATAGATGTATGTACTGTGGTGGCGTAGCCGAACAGGGCTTAGGGGAGGTGTTTGTCCCAATCCTGTTGATTGGCGGCCGCCATACATTTGAGCTTCCCGGCTAATGTCCGATTCATACGCTTCACCATACTATTCGCCTGGGGTGGTATGCCGTAGTTCGGTCCTTCTGGATTCTGAACTCCCGGCACAGCGTCTGAAATAGCTCTGCCTCGAACTCACTACCCTGGTCAGTAATGACTCGTTCGGGGATCCATGTTTAAGTACGTAATGCTCCACAAATGCCCGGGCGACCACAAGAGCCATTTTATCTGGGATGGCCACCGCCACTGGGTAGCGCGTGAAATACTCTACTGCCACAAGAATATACCGGTTGCCTCGATGGAATCGTGGAATGGCCCCTGTAGGTCAATCCCAACTAGCTGGTTCGCTCGGCTGACGCGGAACGGCCTCAGGGGCACCTGATACCGCGCCGGTTTCTGCCCACACTGCTGACAAGCGCGGCAGCCCTGTACCCAGGCGGCCACGTCTTGCATCAATTTGGGCAGAGATACTGGCGACGCAGGGTCTCCCGAGTGCGCCGTTCCCCATCATGGCCCCCGAGCGGGTGGTCATGCACCAACCGTAGCAGCTGGGGCCGCACCTAGGCGGAACACAGATGCACCCCGGCTGCCCGGCTTCGGTTAGTTCCCGCACTACCCAGTTTTTTACACACAACCGGGCATAGAAACCACTCCAGGGTCCCTGCAGGGCGACCTTTTCCTCCCGCAGGGCCGCCTCCACCGCCGCCAGGTCCGAGTCCCACTGCTGGGCCTGTCTCAGCTGCTCGTCATCTAGGCCCGGAAACGCACAGCCGACGTCTTTTTGGATCCGACCGGGCGGGCCTGAGCGACCCGTCGGGCCCCGGGGTTGGGCCCCGTGCCCGCCGGGCGGTCCACTGGGTCCCTGGCTCCTTCTGCAGGGACTTCTGTGGCACACACGGCACTTTCTCTCAGCAGAGGGGGTTAGTCTCAGGGCACTCTCGGGGGTTGTTGCCTGTTGTCAGCGTCCCCCATGAAGCACAGGCAGGCCTCCTCCGCCCTCGTCTCGGCGCATACCGCGGGTTGCCTTGACAAGGTGCGTTTGCGTGCGTCCGCCCAGCCCTGTACTCGATTTGCAGATTATACTCCTGCAACTGCGTCAGCCACCGGGCCATCTGCCCCTGCGGTTCCTTGAATGTTAGGAGGAACTGCAGAGCATAATGGTCAGTGCGCACGCGACATTTCCTGCCGTACAGATACAGCTGGAACTGCTTACATGCGAAAATCATGGCATACAATTCCTGATAGGTCACGCAATAATTCAGTTCGGCCCCGCTTTTAGGGTCCGGCTGGCGTATGCGATGACCCGCTCCGTCCCATCCTGCACCTGTGACAACACCGTGCCCATACCACTGCTGCAGGTGTCGGTGTCCAAAATAAAATTGGTGGAAAAGTCAGGGAAAGCCAGGGTGGGGGTATGGGTGAAGTGGTCCTTGAGGGTGGTGAAGGCCGTCTGGCAGGCCTCCGTCCACTGATAGGGGTTGTTAGGGGAAGTGAGTTGGGTGAGGGGCGTGCAATCTTGCTGAATCCCTTCACAAATCGATGATAATAAGTGGCTAGCCCCAAAAATGACCTGATCTCCGTCAGGTTCCTCAGCCGTGGCCATTCCACTACGGCAGGGGTCCTCAAACTTTTTAAACAGGGGGCCAGTTCACTGTCCCTCAGACCGTTGGAGGGCCGGACTATAGTTAAAAAAACTATGAACAAATTCCTATGCACACTGCATATATCTTATTTTGAAGTGAAGAAACAAAACGGGAATAAATACAATATTTAAAATGAAGAACAAGTAAAGTTAAATCAACAAACTTGCCAGTATTTCAATGGGAACTATGGGCCTGCTTTTGGCTAATGAGATGGTCAATGTCCGGTTCCATATTTGTCACTGCTAGTCTTAACAAGTGATGCAAGTGTGCATCCGTTAGTCTAGATCTGGTTGGAGATTTCAAATGTTTCATTCTGGAAAAAGTTTGTTCACAGACATAAGTGCTGCCAAAGATGGTTGCCATTTTGAGTGCATGGTTCCTGAGATGAGGATATGTCTCAGAGGGGAGAGATGCATAGAAATTATGAAGGCTGCTTGACTTGAATGCGTCTTTCAGAGAGTCACAATTCTGCAGTTCAGCCAGTTCTATTTGGTAAATTGTATCCACATTTTCAATGTCAATAGAAAATGGGTTACGGAAAAGCTGTATGTCCTGTTCATGGAGATGAAGCTCTTTAAATCCAAATTGGAACTCCTTTTGCAATTTTTCCAGTGAATCCACACGTTTTGTTTGGGAATGCAACCAATGGTTTTTCCGCTAACAGATTTTGAGTTGTGGGGAGATGGCAGAAGTTTTCCTCCTTCACTTGTTTGATGAGGAGGCCTAATATTACTTCAAATGCTTTGACATGTGATTGCATATCACAGATGAGCTTCCCCTTTCCTTGAAGTTGCACATTGAAACTGTTGAGTAGCTCTGTTACATGTGTCAGAAAGGCAAGGTGCCATTTCCATTCTGCATCATTGAGCTCTGGTACTTCTTTGTTTTTTTAAAGCAGAAAAGCTGTAATCTGTGGAAGTAAGTCATAGAAACGTTTCAAAACTCTCCCTCGACTCAGCCAACGGACTTCTGTGTGATACAGAACATCTTCATAGTCAACATTTAGCTCAGACAGAAATGCCTGAAATTGTCTGTGGTTTAGTGCATGAGCTCTAATGAAGTTAACACAAGATACCACAAATTTCATAACCGAGTCCCACTTCAGTGATTTACTACACAGCGCTTGTTGGTGGATGAGGCAGTGTATGGCTATTGGATGAGAATGGTTATGTTTGTCCATCTCTTGGTTAATGCGAGCAATTACTCCTTTCTTAGACCCACCATACTAGGAGCACCATCAGTTGTCACACTGGCTAGTTTAGCCCAGTTCAGCTCCAAACCATTCACAGTTTGGCAAACCTTTTCATAGATATCCTCTCTTCTTGGTTCTTTCGGTAAAGTCATGTAGAAGGGAAGTAATAAAATAATAAAAATAAAACATAATAAAATAATTCTCACGACGTTTCGGCCACAACGCAAGCAGCCGTCCTCAGGTGAAAGCCAGGTCTGTCGGGGAGACAGCGTCTGAATGAAACAGCACACGAGCTTGGAGCATATATAAGCTGGGTTGGAAACGGGGGAAAGAGCGCCTTGACAAATAATTTGCATATCAAGAGGAATTTAGCATATTTATGGGACATGCAGGAATGTTATTAGTACTACATATGCAGCACGGGCATATGTAGTACTAATCACATTCCTGCATTTCCCATAAATATGCTAAATTCCTCTTGATATTGAAATTATTTTGTCAAGGCGCTCTTTCCCCCGCTTCCAACCCAGCTTATATATGCTCCAAGCTCGTGTGCTGTTTCATTCAGACACTGTCTCCCCAACAGACCTGGTTTTCACCTGAGGACGGCTGCTTGCGTTGTGGCCGAAACGTCGTGAG
Source organism: Lethenteron camtschaticum (assembly GCA_018977245.1). Taxonomy (NCBI): domain Eukaryota; kingdom Metazoa; phylum Chordata; class Hyperoartia; order Petromyzontiformes; family Petromyzontidae; genus Lethenteron; species Lethenteron camtschaticum. Next base: position 5,250,149 of record MU249573.1, on the reverse strand, counting down.
AATTATTTTATTACTTCCCTTCTATGTAACTTTACGAAAGAACCAAGAAGATGAATCCCTGCAGTCACGAAAGCTTTAAATCGAAAGATATCCTCTCCTGTAGTTGTTCCTTTGATGCTTTGCAGTGCAGCAAGCTCTTCTGTGACTTCTAAATAGTCATTCATCGCACGAATAAAAATTTGAAGTTGTGCAGAATCACGAACATCATTGCTTTCGTCGAGTGCCAAGGAAAAATAGGAAAGTTTTTTTGTGGAGTTTTGCAAATGCTGATGCAAATTGTCTCCCATTTCTTCAATCCTCCGTGTAATTGTAGGTCCTAAAAGACTCACTGTACTAAATAAATCGGCCTTCTCTGGACACATCTCTTTGGCAACAGAAAGAAGGCATTCTTTAACAAATTCTCCCTCCACGAATGGTCTGCCAGTGCATGCTATTAGCTTGGCAACTTGAAAACTTGCTCGCAGTGATGAAATATTTAGCTGCTTCTGCTTCACAAAACTATTTCGCTGAGTTGTTAATGTATTTTTCAGTTTTAATATTTTATCTTTCTCACTTCTCCGACCAAACAAGCATATTTATCTTTATGTTGAGTTTTATAGTGTTGACGTAAATTGTATTCTTTGAACACAGACACTATATTCTGGCATATCAGACACACAGCTCTTTCCTTGTACTGCATGAAAACGTAATCATAAGTCCACTGTTCTTTGAATATCCTACACTCCGAGTCAATTTTTCTCTTTCTTGACATCATTGTTTCCTAGGGAGTCAAAATTGCTATTAGTAAAATACCAATATATACAGCGCTACAAAAACAATATACCAGCAATAACTTTGCCCACACAGAGACATACAGACTGCACTGCCCATCAATGCAGTCTGATTGGGGGAAACTCCGCCCCCTCTCCCTCTTCCACCAATGACCGTCCTTCTCATGTAGAAAAAAAGTAAGACAGGCAGCGGCGGCAAAAACACCCGGCGGGCCGGATAAATGTCCTCGGCGGGCCGCATGTGGCCCGCGGGCCGTAGTTTGAGGACCCCTGCACTACGGCGTATACCTTTTCCGGGTCGGGTGCGCACCCCTGCCTCGCTGACGCGGTGTCTGAGGTACCCAACCTCGCGCTGCGCAATATGACACTTACACGGCTTGAGCTTGAGATGGTTTGCTCGCAGTCGTTGGAACACCTCCCGTAACTTAGACCAGTGCTCAGACAGGGACCTACTGAACACGATCACATCATCCAGGCAAATTAGGCACTGTTCCCATCGCAAGCCCTGCATCACCAACTCCAACCGCTGGAATGTCGCCGGCGCGTTAGTGAGTCCGATCGGGAGTACTCGGAACTCGAACAGTCCCATTGGGGTGGTAAATGCGGTCTTTAGCCGATCCTCCTCCGCCATCTCCACCTGCCAGTACCCGGACGCGAGATCGAGGGTGGAAAAATACCGCGCCCCTGCGAGGCTGTCAAAGGTGTCATCGATGCGGGGATGGGAAGGCGTCGCCGAGGGTAACTGCGTTCAACTTTCGATAATCGACACAAAACCGGGTCGACCCACCAGTAACAACCGGGGCAGACCAGGGGCTCGCTGAGGGCTGGATTATGTTATCGCGGAGCATTTCCACGACTACCTCTTTAATCTGGGCCCGTTCAGGTGCACCCACTCGGTATGCGGGGAGTTTAATGGGTCGGGCGGCACCTGTGTCAATTTGGTGCTTAACGAGGTCTGTCCAGCCCACATCTGAATCGTGCTCACTGAACACGTCGGCGTACTCTTGGCAACAACCCGCGCAGCTGATCCGCCTCCCCTTGGGTAAATCTGCCCAGGGTACATATAGCGCGTCAAGCAGGGGACAACCTCTGCTCTGGGAGTCGGGCCGACTCGCCAGGCCAGGTCCTGGTTGTCCTTGGGGCGGCAGGGGTCCTAGGCCCAGAGGGCAAACACCGAGCTGTTAGAGTGACGTGCGTACAGGGGGTGTACTGTGGCTACCGTGGTGCACTGCCGCAGCATTGCCGGGGTACTGTGGGGGTTAAATACCCTCATAAACAGTCGGCCCCCATCCGCGTTTACTAGCGTGGCTGACCCCACAACCCCGTACCGCTCCGCCAACTTACCTCACCCGATGGTCGGTGTGCGGGGTCGGTAGAGGGTGTTGCCATCGGCACCAGCATCTCCACGAGAGGCCCGATGGTGACAGCCGACACCAGGGTAGCGGCCATGGGTGTGAAGCGGGGGTGATCTGGTTCTTGTCCAGGAACAGAATCCGCTCCCCGCTGCCTTCCACGGTGGCGCATCGCTGGCGAGGCTGTTCGTTGAGCCCCAACTTTTTCAGGGGTCGGTACCTGCAATACACTAATGGCACAACACGCTCAACACGTAGAATTCTTGGTCACACACCTGGCCTCCGAGACGGACCTCCAGGGTGACCCTCCCCAGCAGTCCCATCCCGGCTCCAGTCGCAGTGTGCAGCGCGCGGTCCAGGGCCTGCAGGCGGCCCACGTCAACCCCGACCACGTTGCAGTGTGCGCGCTCACCAGCGAGGCTACCGCCCCCGTGTCCAATAGAATCCGGGCACGCCGCCCGTTTACCTGCCTTTCCACTAGTGACGTGGCCCCTGTGATTCCTGCCACCAGCTCCCGCAGCCAGTCGCCCGCAGTCGCCATGTCCTTGGGTGTTGTTGTCGGCATCTGTGTGGAGGTCACTCGCTCACCATTATTATTATCGTCTGTTTGTGTCAGGAACGTGCCGATTGCACCCCTAGTTGGTCCACTCTCTAGGGGGCGTTGGCGTTTAACCCTGGCGCATGTCTAGCGTGGGCAATCTGGGGCAGTCTCTCACGAGATGCCCCCGACGGTCGCTTAAGTAACACGCCCGGGGAAGGGTGGCGGCCCCGTAGGAGGCATCCTGCCCACTCCCTCTTCCCCCCCCCCCCCCCGATACGCATCTGCCCAAACTCTGCCTCTAGTTGGGACACCTGCCCGGTTAGCCCCCTACCGTGGAGCGTAGTCCTCTCATCTCGGACTGGATTGTCTCCACTGTAGACTGCAGCTTGGTCATATGCCCGCGTACTTGGGTCACCTTGTCATCTACTTGGGTCACCTGCTCGCGGGCTTGGGTTACCTCCCCCGTAAATGGGTCACGTGGCTGGCTATATCCCCTATGCCGGTCTGTAGCCTCGCCACCCATCCTGGGGCTATCTTGCGGGGTCCCGGAGGCTCCCTTGCCCCCCCCCCCCNTTACCATCCTGGCGAGCTCCTCCTCTTCCTCTTCTGTAAGAAGGCTCGCGATGGCGTGCTCCTGTCCCAGCCCTCGGAACTGCGTGCGCTCACTGGCGAGTCTCTCGCATGCATGTGCACGCTCAACAACGGTGTTAAATAGGAGGCGCGCGCAGTTTACATCGGGCAGCCACCACGAGGTGCCAGCCAGATATCGCTGGACCTTCTCGGCGGCGAGGTCCTCAATTATTTCCGCAGCGTACGCCGGGCGTGCGCTCTGCAATAGCGAGCACACGTCCTCGGCGTAGTTGCGGAGGTCCTCGCCGGGCTGGCGGTGACGCGCATCTAATGCCGCCTTCGCCTCCTCATTGCACGCGCCGAAGCATTGGTTGAGTCAGTGTATTAGTTCACTCTACTGCGCTTGCGCGCTTGCGGGTAGTGCGTCTACAAAGTCGGCTGCCCGCCCATCCAAATGCATATTCAGCTGTTGTCACGCTTGCGCGTCCGTCCAGCTGTTAATATATTTTGCGTATGTGAGGTTACAGGCAAACGACTTCCATGACGAAATCCCTTGCCCGGTGAATACCCATCTTACCGTAGCTTGGGGTGGGGCGCCTCTCTCCCTTGGAGGTGTGGGGGTCGTCCCACTTCTGACACCATTATGTGGGGGCTAATGCCCCCTCCTCCTCTCCCCCTCTTCCTCCGCCCTTCTCGCCAGCCATCCGCCGATCAAGTGATCGGCCTCCCCGCACCAGCGTCCTCTCTGTGGGACATGGCTAGTGGCTGTCTTGCCACCGCCTGGGGTTATCCCACACACTCCCCACGTACACTACCCCAAATGTCCGGAGGTGGCTGCGTGCTCACGCGTGCCTGCGCAGGTTGCTCGCCACGGCTCACGCTAAAAATAGCTGTATGAATATGCACGCGTCCCTCCCCACCTCCCGTTGGGTCGGCTTCAATCCGCCGTGCAAACACGCACGCGGGCACGTGGGCAAAAACGACGGCCAGGTTGACGATAATATTTGCGTGTTCCACTTCTGAGTGCTATGGTCACTACGTGAACACACTGCGTAAAATGCGCTATATAAACACGCACGCGAATGTCAGCGATCATTTATTATTGAATACACGCGCGCTTCATGCGTACGCACGTGCTCACACCACACGTACACTCTCCCCACACACACAGAAATCACACGGCATCGTGTTCTGTGCTATTAATGGCGCACCTGAAGAAAAACCCTGCGTGGCCCGGAGCAAAATTCTCAGCGAGCAGCGCCCAACCTATTCCTATTCAAACCCTAGGTGGACCCTTACGCTAATCACCCCGAGGACGTACTCATGGTGTCTCACGGACGCGGTGGGAGTCGGAGGGATGAGGGTCCGAGAGGTCTCTGCCTGGGGTCGAGTCGTAGCATTACTCGCCCGCATCGCTCGGACGATGCGAGCGGCTGGGAGTCCGACCGGGTCGCTGAACCGCTCGAGGAGAACTGACTAACGTTTTTCCCTTGCCTCCCTTTATCTCTTCCGAATCCAAAAATCCAGGGTCACGTGGTCTTACCCTGCTGGCTAATCGGGCGCCAACCTGTCGATAGGGCAGGGCAGAGGGCAGGGCAGATGCCCCGCCCCCGACCTGGCGCGGCGCCGCCGGCGTGCCTTCACCCATTGTTTGCGCACCCGTCCTCCCCCTGGACTCCGGTTGAGGTTTAGCTTTAGTCAGCTCAGGAATTTCCCTCCCACCTCCTCTCGCGCGTTGCTTGCGGCCGCAATGCAATTCGGCCTGGGGGGGGGGTCGGCCAATCCCCTGGTACTGGGAAACCATGGGACGTCCCCACGAGGGGCCCCTCTGGTAAAAACCCAGGATACCAGGTGACCCCCCCACGAGACCCTACGTGGGTGGATGTGTGTGTTTAGTGGGGCTATGCGTGCGTTCGTGTGGGGGGTGTGAGGGGATTGCAGCGCTGGCAGAGTTGCTTCGTTGCTGTGGCACCACAGAACCACCTGTTCCCTACTGTGCCAAATTGCAGCATTTTATCTGCCCGGCATTCCGCTCATTGTTCTGAGCATCGTTCCTCTGCCCTATTGCTTAAGGGCGACTGCCTCCACCTGCTCAATAGCGTCCTTCACAAGCCTCATCCACAGAGACCAATCTTGACACCGCTGATACCACTCTTATGTAATTCCAATCAGCTCCACATCCTCCTGTACCACATCAGCCCATCTATTTCTTCTGTTGTCCTTGCCATGTCTGTTTATCCCCCTCTATCCGGCCAAACAAAAGCTGTTTGGGCATGCGATGGCTGGGCATGCGGGCTATGTGACCCAGCCAACGCAGCCTTGTCTGACAGAGGAGCTCACTGATCAGACTGTGTCCAGATATTTCAAGGGTCTGTGAGCTCCTCACACAGTCCAACCTGGTTAAACCAGAGATGGATCGTAGCCTGAATGTCTCAAACAGACGTAGATGTGGGCATAACTGTTGCTGAGAAGGTCCGCAGCTTCATGTGGAGAGACAGGCCAAGTCCCACGCAGCATTACACAACTGTGAAGAGATAATGCTGCTCAACTGACTCATCCCACTTTAACACACACACTCCCACATAGACGGAATAGCACTGAGACAGCACACGACGCAGAGCTGTCACGTCGTACTGGAGTCGTTAACAACGGTTTGGTGAACAAGGGGTAACATACGACTCGTGCGTCCAACAGCACAGCCACTCACAACAACATGAGGCACAACCTTGGGAAAGAGAGCTCGCTTTCATCAAGTTAATGTTATAGATCAATGAAAAAGCCACATTAAGATGTATCCATGCCATCACCATCCATTACATTCTTGCACAAGACTGTAATGTGACGTCGTCCCACTCTCAGGCGCGTTCTCTGCGTTGGCTGCCATTCAGTCCCCACTCTCTCCCGCGCCCATCACGCGTCTAGGGGTGTGTCCTGCCCAAGCCCTCTTATTTTTTCATCAGGAGTCAAGATGAGTCTCTCATTTTCAATTCTCTGATTTACAAGTTCCCATCTCTGGTTCCCTGTGTCATTGCCATCATTCCTCTCTCCCTGCTTCTCTTTAGTTTTTGTTTCGTTCTGTCAGGGTCCAATTTTACAATACACACTAGCTGTACTACCCGGCTTCGCCCGGGACTTGTATCCACCACCCCAGTGGCGATGTTAATACGCCACACCAGTTACTCGTTTTGAGGCAGAGTCCCTCCCTCACCACTCTGCCTCCCTCACCACTCTCCCTCCCTCACCACTTTCCCTCCCTCACCATTCTCCCTCCCTCACCACTCACGCCCGGCCGCCTTTGTCTCCCCAGTGGCGATGTTAATACGCCACACCAGTTAATCGTTTGAGGCTGAGTCGACCTAGGGGAGGTTCAAATAATCGTCACCGGTGGTGGCCGTGAGCGGGAATCGAACTCGGTTCGCCGGGTTTGTAGCGCAGCGTAGCGTTAACCACTACACCCACCGCTCCTCACACACCACACACGCACAGACACACACACAGACACACACACAGACACACGCAGACACACACAGACAGACACACACACACACNGACACACAGACAGCACGCTAACCACTACACTACCGCTCCCCACCCACCACACACGCACACACACAGACACACACACAGACACACACACACAGACACACACACACAGACACACACACACAGACACAGACAGCACGCTAACCACTACACTACCGTTCCCCTACACAACACACGCGCGCGCGTCCATAGGTACACATACACGCGCTTGCTGCAGACACACACGACTGTGAGGGTGCGTACGGCAGTAAACGACTGAAATAATAAAGCGGAAATGCTGCGCGAGGAACGCCTTAGAGCTGCAACACATTTGTGTAATGCGAGCGTAAACACACAAACACATACAAAGACATACACACACATACATGCACACACATACACACAAACACATACACACACATACACACACATACACAGAGACATACACACAAACACACACATACATACACACAAACACATACACAATACACACACACATACATGCAGACACACAGACAGACACATAACACACATACATACACACACATACATACACAGAAAAACATACACACACATAGATACAAACACACATACATACACACAAACACATACACACACGTACATACACACATACATACAGACACGCAGACATACACATAAACACATAAAAAAACCGACATACATACACACACACATAAACACACAAACACATACACACACATACATAGAGACACACAGACATACACATAAACACATACACACATAGACATGACCCGGCTTCGCCCGGGACTTGGATCCACCACACCCGGCCGCCTTTGTCTCCCCAGTGCCGATGTGAAAACGCCACACCAGTTACTCGTTTTGAGGCCGAGTCCCTCCCTCGCCACTCTCCCTCCCTCACGACTCTGTAGAGGACGTGAAACTTTTATGAATTTACCTTAGATTCGCGTGGTGGGTGTCGAGGCCTAGCACCGTGCAGAACCTCCCGCCTCGCCTGATTTTCCCACCCGGCTGACGCTGGGTACGGGTGCCGGTCCCCCCCCCCCCCCCTAGCGCTCGAACAATACTGAGTAATGGCTATTATTTAATTAATTACAGAGCCTATGAAAGTGGCGAAGGCGTGGCTAGCCGTTGGCAGGGGCAACCGCCGTCCAATGAAACTGCAGCCCTTGGCGAAGGCGTCGCTAGCCGTTGCCAGGTCCAATGAAAGCGGCGAAGGTGTCGCTAGCCGTTGGCAGGGGCAACGGGCGTCCAATGAAAGTGCGTATGGTCCGGAGACACACAGACACACAGACAGACAGACAGACAGATTCACGATTTTATATATATAGATGCCTTCATAAGCAGTACACGCTGATTGAAAAAGTTCAGTTTGCATAGAGGTATGTTGCTTTGCGTTATGAAATGCAATTTTCAAACACTCACCTCTATATTTAATTAATATGATCCTGGCCCACCTCAATAATTGTCCGAGAAATGCGTCTCCCTTTTGTGAGTTCCCGTTGTGTCCTTCCAGCAATTATTTTTTATTTTGCTCAGCGGTCAGAGCACCTTCTGCTCATTCGGGCTCGTATCTTAGTGGCCCCTTCCCTACCTCCCACGGCCACAGTGACGCCACAGTGACACTGCGTTCAAACTCCATTCGGCGCGGTTAAGCCAGGACTAGGTGAAACCATCACAAGGTAAAACGGAAAATATTCACGATCTGCCACTGCTCGTTTTGAAAATTAAAACCGTGGATCTGGAGATGAAGTGAGGAGGGAGGTTGATGCCTTGTCGCGCTCCGCGATGACCCCGTGACATGAAGCCCAGCACTGAGCGCTGCCGAGGAGCGCGTGCGGCCCCTCGTTATGGAGAGCTCCGGGGGCCCCGAGCGAGCGCGCTCAGCGTTGGGGGGGGCTGCGGGGAATCTGGGCTGAGCGACTTGGCAATCTGTATTTGCGTGTACATCATCCATTATCGTCGTGTCACTGCGGAAGTCTTACACCAAAAAGTGCATCTACGCTGTATCCAGGGGTTGACCCCCAACAAGCAGCAGCAGGGGCGTGCTGCGGCACAGGGCGGATTGCCGTGAGGCTGGTGGGAGGCGATGGATGGGACTGGGGCGCAGTGCAGTGCGAGCCAATTCGGTCAACGAGCTGCCTGCAGCGCGACTCCCTGATACATGACCGTGACTCATCATCAGTTGTTGCCACGTGCTCCTTGCGTAGCACTCTGACAGGATAACAAGTGGAAATAGTTTTGTAAGAGACCAGTTTTCTCTTGAATTGTGATGTAAAATGTATTGTTCTTCTTCATAGTTTTTCAGAGGAAAAACACACAATTGTAGTTTCCACGTGCAACATCATCACTTGTGTACCAGTCCACTCCATTGTCAATCGTTGCCATCTTCGTTCGGCAGTACACGGTGACCCTGATAATTCCGCACACTCGGACGAGAGTCGGCGGACCTCGCAGCGTTGCGGTCAGCGGTGACTGGCGCTGCACGAAGTTCGAACCAGTTCAGAGGAAATGTAAGACAGAACGATTTAGTAGCCCTTACAATGCTTGAATAGTGCACACTCGTGATAACCTACAGTAGGTCATAAGAGTTGCACGTTGATAAATGCACTTGCGCATCAGTGAATGACCTTGCCTCGTTTGTTTTTGAAGCTGCCTCCCTCCACGAGACTGTCTACGCACGGGGGCCTCCACGAAGCCAACCTGCACGTGCAGTACCCGCTGAGGGGCGGCAGCTCTCCAGGTGTGTGCACCGCTCTCCCCGACGTCTCTGACATCGTCCGCCGGGTCTCCCCCCAGGCGACGCACGTGCCAGGCGACGCGCTTCCGGGCCGGGCTGCTCACCTCCGTGCACGCAGCGCAGAGCTCCGGCTTTCCCATGCTGGGCCAGTGAGGGTGATTGTTGGGCCGTGATGGTGTCAGGACCGTCTTTTTCAGCAAGGTCCTGTTTAGAAACGAGTGCAACAAAGAAAACCCACGCATACAAGAGGGTAGCATGCTCGATCTCTACACAGATGGATTCAAGAATCAATTGAGTCATTGCTGTAACTGCAATCTCCCAGTCACATTATGGCCCAAGCTAACAACACTTGGTATTCACAGGCAGTTTGGTATCCGAGCACTAACCAGGCTCGAACGCACTTGACGTCTGACATCTACGAGACCGAGGACATTCACGATGCTTGGGCATGACGACGATCGTACTGCTTCAGGTTTGGGCGTTTTCAACAGAGAAGAGCCTCCTCTTGTGAATTATATCTGAGGATCATGAATCTTTAAGATCATGGATATTGTCAAGCTGTTTGGAAGGCTGCTACCACCCTTGACAGCAGCAATGAGAGACTGTGAGCATGCACTAATGAGCTCTGAGGTTCAAATACTGGGACTGGGTTTCTCTCTCAGGAAGTTCACAACGTCATAAGTTTGGCGAGTTACTTAATTTCCAGTTTTAATCACACACCAGAGTACCGAAAGGCAGAGTAACCAAGTGCAGATCGGGAGTCTCAAGCAAGTAATAGTCTCCGAATGATCCACCGATACCCACACAAGTGCTACATTACAGCTGTGGAGGAAAAGAAAGCAGGGGGACCAATGGGAATGTCCATGCAGTCCATACAGGTATCACCGCACAGTGGAGACTCGTAATGCGACAGCATTGAGGTGTGTACTGTTCGGTGTTTGATGAGCACCCTCCTTCACAATGGCACCCTCATAAGAGAAAGCTAAACAGGGCCTTTTGTGTGCATATGAAGTATAGTAAACTACGGCGGGAAACCACTTGATGGGTTAGCACACTTTATTCACACTTGGGTTGTCACAGTAACGTGTTGTCACTTCCACTCACGCTACACGTTCCACCTGACACGGGTGGTAACTACTGCTCACGCTACACGTTCCACCCGGCTACACACACACGGGCATTCCAGCCCCGTAGCATCCGGGGGAACCTCTAGACCCACCCCAGCTTGGGTACGGATCACGACCACTGGGTCCCGCGGCCCGGCCCTCACACGGACGTCCGGCCCCTGGGTCCCAAGGTCCCGCCTCTGAGCCACACAGGGCCCCGGTCCTTACAAGGACAGCGGGACTAGGTATCTCAGGGCCCTATCTCTTCCTCCTCCGTCTTCCGTCTTCACTGGTCACCAACTTCTCCGCGAGCGCCCGCGCGCACCGCCTTATATAGCCCTCCGCTCCAAGGAGACGGAGCCTATGCGGACCGCGATGCGAGCACCCACCCTAGCCGATCAATCATCACGCGCTGCCACACGATCTCTCCTTGTGCCAGCGCACATAACCAATCACCCCGCGCTGCCACACGATCCATCACTGTCAGCGCGCGTCACCAACACACAGCCAATCACCATCACATAACCCATGACCCGCGCTGACCTACGATCCCTCACCGTCAGCGCGCGTCACCAACACACAACCAATCACTACGCGCTACCCAACGATCCTTACTACCAGCACGTATCACCACTACACATAGATTAAAAGGGTTATTCAGGTGCAACGTGAATCCCAACAATTGTTTGGTAGAACCCGGCCAGTATTTTACAGCTTTTTACACTGGAATCATATTTTTTTAATACAGGGCTCATTGATGTGGAATCAGATATCAGCAGACTTGCTCAAATTGCCATCTGATCATAACTATTCTTTATTTAGAGCGACTGAGGAAGGGGGAGAGATAGTGAACTTGGAGACATTATTAACGTGAGAGATTATGAATGGTGAAAGATAATAGAGAAAGAGATAAGGGATGGGGAGAGATAAGGAGTCTGAAGTGAAGCCTGGACAGTGCCACGTGAAGCACTACCCTTGACCGCCATCCCCAGGTTCTCTGCACAGCTCCACAAAGTGACGCCACCGCTCACCGCGCTGCCGCTGATACACGCGCACGTGTGATGCACACCGCTTGTTTCCAACGCAATTTCAGGTGAACATTTAAATGGGCAATGTGTTGCTTCGGTTGCTCATAATAAACAGCTGGATGCTTATTATTATGAAATTCATAATGCAATCAACGCCATATGTTTCTAACCACACCGATATATACAAAAATTCGGCCTTTATAGGTTATGTAAAAACACCATCAGCAGTTGCTGATGAACTGCAATGTGGTCAGCATCAAAATGGTGACCACAAATGTGTAAATGAAAAAACTAAAACTAAACTATTTTTATTTTACCAGGCAAGGTCATTCACTGAAGTGACCTGGTCACATATGAGAGCTCACGAAGCAGCTTGTCACGTGGAAATGGATAGCAGCCAAATACTATAAAGCATGTTTCTAAATGTGGAGGGAAAAATCAGAGGACCTGGAAAAAAATCCACACGACCACTGGGAGAACATGCAAACTCCAAATATCCAGGCGTCGGGGATGGGATTGAACCCACGACCTCCTGTATACCAGGCAAGGTAGTTAACTCTCACCACTGTGGCGACTGACAGTAGCAGTGAGACAGACAACTGCAGACCAGTTTCGTTCTTGTTAGGACTCATCAGTATGTGATGTTTTTGCATGATGCATGTTTCTATGGTTTGTGAAATTTACGGTTTCCGGCCTGCACTACATTTCTGTTGTGCTGATTTAATCAAAGACAAATTGCAAAACACACAAATCCAGTATTTAGCTCACAGTAGTTTATAAAACCAAGTCTTGAGTGCAATAAAATACCCAAATGCATCCCTCAACGTCTGTGGCCCAGGGCAGGTCTATGGCTCGAGTTGTCTCTTTCAGATGCCACTGCCCTGGTCACCTGACAGCAGCACACGCTCCACTCAGCTTCTTGAGCCATACCGAGGGAAGGAAGTTTAGGTGGCTTCCTGTGGCCTTCCTCAACTCTCTTGAATTCGGTGATACTTCACACCCTGAATGTACCCGATTTATATTTATGTAATGGTTTTATGTTTTTAATCTTCAACGTTTTTTTCAATTTCACATTTAGGACATAAGGGTGATGACAAGAATGTGAAGCTGCCTTCCAGTATGCAAGACTGGAATGAAGACCACGTTCGCCACTGGTTGGTTCACGAAGTTAAGTTGAAAGAGCAACATGCCAACAAATTACACGAGGAAGAGTTAACAGGGCCTTCTTTAGTAAAGCTGCAACGTGAACAACTCAAGGAGTTTGGTCTCAAGTCGCTACAAATATCCTTACTCGTAGACTCGCGTGACGAATACCTGAAGAAGTCCCAGCCCAAGTCCAGCACCCATAGCCACGTAGCGACAACACCTGCACACGGTGATGAAGCCTGGAGAAACTCAGAGCCACCGTGAAAAAAGGGGGCACAACTCTCTCCTGGCAGCGCACAAGCCGAGTTCTCAAACTCTGAAGAAAACCTCCGAAGAAAAACAAGAAAAGAAATAAAAAGGGCACAAAGCAACAGCAAGAGAAGTGTGTGGATCAGAAGCAGGCAGAGCCAGGTGATGTGGTTGATGGTGATGCCACGAACATAGCACAGCAGGTACATGAAGAAGCTTCACAACCACCTGCAGAGGTGGGGACACAGGAGCATTCCGCTGTTGATGATTCAAGCCAACAAACACCAGCAAGAGTCAGGTGAATATTTGCTCACCATGCCCATTTGATCACCATTACACTTCACACAGATATATCAGAGGAAGTGTGCTGCCTAGTGAAACGGGAATCACAAACTATATAGATCCGGTTCACGAGTTTAAACTTTTCGCCTGTGAGGGCACGTTGATGAAGAATCCAAGATGAAGAAATTCTGCAATGAGGTGTTTAGGTTCTCTGCTGGTGCATGAACAGGAGGACAAACGGCACCATACACTTTGGTGTGGGAGACACGAAGAGTGGGTACAGGCACGGTGAAGTTACCGGTGTCCACGTAGAAGACCAGAGCAAGTTTGTTGATACGATCGACAACAACATCTCAAAGTACTTCCAGAAAGACAGGATCGAAGATGCTAAAGAATGCATACGACCTCCAAGATTTGTGGAGGTCATTTCGCCTGAACATACAAGTCTTGGTGCGTATGTGATAGAAGTCGATGTTATCTCTAAGAGCACAATATGCAAAGACAATGTTTATGAAATAAAGCAAATGAAGTACGTCAATGGAAAATGGCAAGGGTAAAGAGAACCACGTGTATAAGCGAGATGGTGCATCTTCTAAGGATATTCTGGCAACACAGAATTCGGAACATTGGAAAGAAGAGTACAGACGCGTTTGTGAAGATGTGAAAAAGTGGAATGAGCAAGAAAATTGGCCGAAACGAGCTACAAAATTGATCGTAGAACGGATGATGAAGGAAAGAAGCTAACTACTTTAATTACCGGGGGAAAGGGACACTTGATGATTCCTATTATAAAAAGTACATATTGGTGGTAAACAAGGCGGACCAAAGCCAATTGCCCCACCTCGACTTTGTAAAAGAAATAAATTGGTTTGCTGTCCTTGACTTTGATCCTGAATCCGCCATTTCTGGGCTGTGTAGCCTTGTTCGTGCTGAAAGGTCACCCAACCTGCATTTTCCCCGACAGTTTGTAGAACGTGAAAATTATGACATTGAGATCATTGCAAGAATCTAAACCTACACAAGCAAACCAGCTGGATCTTCTGCAATGGAAGAGCAAACATTGATGAGAAAAGCCAATGGAATCCAAAGAGTTTCAGAAAAAACGCAGTGATAACCATAGCAAACTTGTAAGCTTGTTGTGCAACAACGACCTCATGCCCAGTGGAAGGTTTCTTGTTGTTTTTCTTTTACTTATGAACACTGATGACCCAATGATCCAATGATGGAAACATTTTTCTATTTTTATCAAAAACTAAACGGGCTTTCTGATATGATGCTCATAACAGAACGTCTAGAATCATATGAAAATTGGGCGACACTTGCACACACGAGGGTGGACGAAGATGAATTGGCGTACAGGTCAATACGCAGTATGAGCTTGGATCATCTCAATTCCACAATTTGCAAGATTAAATCGGCGACTAAGAGTCGGAAACGGTTCTGCGTACATCAGTTGGAGGGTCATGCTCTTTAACAGCAGTGCAGGAAGAACGGATGTCTTCACTGACGATTGTGTGTGAGAATGAGTGTGAAGATACGGGAATAGAGGCAGATGACACAGCGTTTGATGAATTGAGGCGAAGTATCGAGGAAAACTACTACAAAGGAGGCAAAGTCTGCCCATGGAACTTCTATTTCTCCGAGAAACGAGGAAAACCTTTCATCAAACGTGAACCATTTAACAATCTAAAGGAAATATCGAAGATGCACTGAAGTCAAACCGTTGCCTTGAATCTGTGAACTTGTTTCACCACCCTGGCTGTGGAGGAACAACACTTGCATGGCATGTCCTATGGGAGCTCAGAAAAAAATTCAGGTGTGCTGTGATCAAAAGTAACAGCGATGACCAGAAGGAAATTTCAGTTCAAGTTAAAGAACTGCTGAAGTATGCAGAAAACGATGCTAAGGTCTACACCCAGTGCTACTGCTTGCTGACGACATTGACGACACAGAGATCCTTAAAAAACTTCA
Source organism: Lethenteron camtschaticum (assembly GCA_018977245.1). Lineage (NCBI taxonomy): Eukaryota > Metazoa > Chordata > Hyperoartia > Petromyzontiformes > Petromyzontidae > Lethenteron > Lethenteron camtschaticum. Next base: position 5,234,872 of record MU249573.1, on the reverse strand, counting down.
ACACAGCATCATTTCTGAGCTGTCAGACGTCGTTTGACAGACCTCTGTTGTCATGGTAAACTGCATGCGGTCTCAAGCCCTTGAGGAAAGTCAGAAAAACCATTTAATGACCAGTGTCATTTTGGAACAAAAGCTTCTTCACTGAGCAACGCCTGTTTGAAGAAAAGCTTAAAGAAATAAAAAATGAGTATGAGAAATGCAACAACTTCTTTCTTTCATGATAATTAAAGAAAATTTTGATTCAAATTATATAAAAAATACCGTGAAAAACATGCTCAAAGGTTTAGACTACAGTAGCAATAGGCCGAATGCTAAATTGATCAGTTATGTGCATTGTTGAACAACTATGTAAAAAACACATCCATTCCAGTGTCTAGATGTGAAGCAATCCTCGGAATTTCCCAAGTAAAATCCACCTTTTGGAGGAAAGAAACTCTTGAAGATGGCTTGAGCCAGCACGCCAAATTACTGCTCATTAAATGCCCCATGGACGAAGTGAATGGCACTTATGAATCAGTCGAATGATACATCCACTCGTGGCGAAACAAGTGCTGGAAGAATTTGAATCGACGAATCGCTCTTCAAGATTTAGCATTGCTAAAGAACTGCTTGCTGAAGATATCCTTTTTAATAATGGCATGGGAAGAGAGCACTTGGTTAAAAATGTCAGGAATATGTTTGTCATCCGCCATCGCAAAGAGCAGGGCGATGAAACAGACAGTCTCTTTGCACCTCTTATTGAAGACATCATTAAACATAAAGACAGTACATTAAGCACCAAGTAAGTTGGAATCGGGCATGCAAAATGCTAAAGAATTATGCTTTGTGCTACAGATAGATTTTCAAAAGATGCGATATTGGCCAGGCTCTTGCAAGGTATTGCTACCTTAAAGACAACAACTTTGATGAAGCCAAAAAATGGGCAGAGCATGCAAAGAAATTGGTCAAAAACAGTTCTTACATTACAGACACAATTGGTCAGATTATAAGCATGAACTGAAGCAGAAATTTGATGTCAGTGCCATCGAGAAAAAAGGGTTCCTTCCTCCATCAGATCTTAATAAAGCACTGCAGCTTGCAAAAAGTGCTTCTGATTTTTTAGAGAAGCACAGGAGTTGGTTAAAACAGAGGATGATGCCTTTAACACAGCTGGATTCTTTGGCGATATTGAGGTTGCCACACATATGTTGCAACTGTTTGAGCTGACTAAAGTATTTCACAAAACTGGTGAAATCCACAAGAGAACCCTGGTGGCCTATTTAAATGGAAGGATGACTTGTCACGGCTACCTACAGATGACGAAGAAGAAAAAGCAACAGTGGAGGTTTTACAAAACAATGAGTTGTATCTTAGAGATTTAAAAAGCAGAATGAAGTATTCCTTAGAAGTTTTGGAAGCCTATTTTTGGCTGTTTAAGCCAAGGTATGCCGAATCACAAATACAAGACAAGCATCGTTATACCGTCGAAAAGTTTTACAACCAATATCAAAATATTTTGTTCAGAGAAGTCAGAAAAACTGGATGCGAAACAATTCCCAAAAATAAGTGCTACAAACGAAATTGAGTCAAAACACGGTGATAGATTTCCAGGACTTATACGCTATCTTGCTGAACGAAATGCTGAAAAATCTCTGGAGGTTATTATCAGCAGCTATAAAAGTTACTTCGATTCAAAAAATATCAATAACATTAAGGAAAGCAAAATTTTATTTTTGCTAACGTTATCCTAAATTGTGTAAATAACAAATCCAAAACGGTGTCCCCTACAGTGAACTGGTGACGATGCTGAACAATATCCTCCGTGAAATAGGAACACAACACAGATTTCCAGAACCATACTTTCTGGCTTTACTTTTACTGTGGCTCAATGAAGAAAGCAAAAGAACTGACGTGATCAGCTGGCAGAATACATTGAGGCAATGAAACGATCCTTCCGAGCAAAATATGTATACATGAGCCGCAGACAACAGTTAACAACCAATTTCTTTTTGGGGAAGGAAAGGGATTGGACAGAATAGTGTCTCGAACAAAAATTGACAACTGCAGACATGCAGAGAACTGGGAAATCCTTGCGTCTATTATGGCTCAGTGGAGATTTTCAAGGAAAAAAAAGTTCAACAAATCCTCCTTAGACTCCGGGGATCAACCACTGATGAAGGAGATATTTACCTTGACCATAGGTTCAGTCTGGTGATGTAAAAATAAGGCCATCAAGATTCCTGTGCACCCAGTAAACCTGGGACCACTGAGGACAGGCAAGAGCATCGAGTCTGTCACCTTTTTTGTAGGGTTCACTATGGAAGGCCCGATTGCCTATGACATTCAGCCTGTGTAGGATATATAAAATAAGGCATGGGTCAAAGGTGCTGTAGCCATGTAAATAAAACGTAAGGGACTGCATTGGCATCAATCTACTACACATATCAAAACAGTACCATCTGTATTGTAACCACTCTTCTACCACCATTCCACTCTTCACCACTAATTACTCAATAACTACTCCACCAATGTTGAGGGCTCAGTGTACCAGACTGTGTCGTCTCTTCCAAGAGCTTTTGGACCATGATACTGCAGGTCAAAACGTCTCTGTCTGCTTCTTCCCTTGTACCGCTCGACTTTGGACTTCCGCCAATCGTCTCTTTTACAACCCAGCTCGATTCAAGCAATGCGACAATTCTTGACAGTGCTGTTGTTTTGATGCTTTGTTGTATATGTGCCTTTTGCATATTTTTTACAATACTTGCTGTCAAAATGCAAACAAAAACCATTTTGACTGCAAGTATTGTGGTTAATGTAAAATGTTCTTGCAAAAGGTTCAGTTTTTGCCAGAAAAAAGGGGAAAACCCCTATTAATATATTTTGTACTGGCAAAGGAGGCCTCATGATGTCGATGCTTACCCCGAGCTCTCATTACTCTAGTGCGTTGTCTTTGAATTGTGCGCCTTTTGGCGTCATCTGGTCGAACACCATATGAGACTAGGCTCTAAGAAAAGCTGTCTGGTGTGGACCAATGAGTTTCAAGGACAATGCATGAATTATCAGAGTATTGTTTGTTGTTTGCATTTGACTGCAAGTATTGTGGTTAATGTAAACATGATTCCTTGCAAAAGGTGTTAGTTTTGTTGCCAGAAAAAGGGGAAACCCCCTATTAGGATGATATTGTCTATTTTGAATGTCAAAGTTCTTTGTACAGTGAGGGAAAAAAGTATTTGATCCCCTGCTGATTTTGTACGTTTGCCCACTGACAAAAAAATTATCAATCTATAATTTTAATGGTAGGTTTATTTGAACAGTGAGAGACAGAATAACAACAAAAAATCCAGAAAAACGCATGTCAAAAATGTTATAAATTGATTTGCATTTTAATGAGGTTTTAAAAAGGTTTTGCCACCAAGTACTAAATCATGTTTTGCAGAGGGTCAAATACTTATTTCCCTCATTAAAATGCAAATCAATTTATAACATTTTTGACATGCGTTTTCTGGATTTTTTGTTGTTATTCTGTCTGTCACGTTCAAATAAACCTACCATTAAAATTATAGACTGATCATTTCTTTGTCAGTGGGCAAACGTACAAAATCAGCAGGGGATCAAATACTTTTTTCCCTCACTGTATAGGTGAGTTGATTGCATTCCAGGGTTGAGGTTAATCATGGTGGAGTAAACATGTAACATTTGAATGATAAGTTGATAAGGAGGCTTTACTCAAAGGGTACCACAAAAGCCCATGCACAAAGAGGTGAAAAAGGCACCCGTAGCAGGGAAAAAGAAGCACCCCTGCTGCGTGTCCCTGCCAAAAAGAACACTCAGCGTTCAAGCTGAAAATTACGTACTAGCTTTGGCATTTTAAAGAGTCGCAATGTTCAGAATGACAACCACCACATATTATATTATTAATACATCAAGGTATGAAACGTTACTCTATGAAACGTTAACCTTCATGCTCGGATGGGCCGTTATATGATGATGCAGCTCAGGGGAAAAAGTTTCAATGACTTTTGCATATTCTTATTCACAATCACTGTTATCCGTACATAATTGCCATAAGGTCTGATACGCATGTGAAACTTTATTATAATGGCATTATGGAAGTTCGTGTTGAAGCACTGACCCTAAAAGATAATTCAGGACAATATACACATTTGTATATATTCTAATTATCAATTATCGACGACCAAAATGTATATGTATTCAATGGTGTATAACCTGGACCACGCCCAACACCTTTGTCTTCCCATTGTAAGGGGGGAACTAGGACCAGTGCAGATAATCTCCACTGTATGGCTTGAGGGGGAATCGAACTCGGCGAAGCAGCCACGGTAGGAGAGGGGACAAACAAAGATACCCAAAGAGGGAGGAGGGAGGCCGTTTTACCCTACAACATGGGCCACAGACCACGTCTGGGGGCAGCTTTCATAAGTCAGTAGACACCACCAGGGGCAGCTAAGTACATCAGAGTTCAGACCGTCTTGGGGTGACCTCCAAAGGAGAATTGACCCCTGACGCCAGGGTATCCAGAAAGCCAGAACAAAGGTGGAGGAGCTTTGGGCTTTTTAAAAATATAACTTAGGAAGTTAATCAAATAAATTATACATTCCTAATCAAACGGCACACAACATCATACAAACCAGTCCTGCAGAACAGGCTCTGGAATTTGCCCTCGTGACTGGCAGTAGAGTTTAGTTCTTGCTAAGGCAGACTCTAAGTATAGCTGAACATTTTCTTTTCCGTTTTTCTTCATATTTTGAGTAGCTTGCAGAGGCAAGACTTCGAGAAGTTGTACTGTATTAAGCTAAGAGGTGTGATAGTTGTGGTTGAGGAAAATTGTTGATTGATAAGAGTTTTTGGTAGCAAGGGACCTTAAACTGCATTCTTCATGCTGTTGTGCAAAGGAATTTTCCGTATAATAATGTACTAAGCTAAGATCTGTCAGGGAATTGTTGGCAAACGCCCGTGGTGGCGTGAAGCAACTTTCCCAAGTGGAGACTTGAGTCATACACCAATATCGAGTGTCCATGAAATATTGTCCTGCTATAGGCTGGAAAAATGACGTCTGTTGTCAAGTCAACCTGACATTGTATGAGGTGGGAGGCCGGGAGTGTGTGAGCGATCGTCACGTGCAGGCTGCTGCACAGCGTGAGCTCTCTGAGGGCGAGCAACCAAGGGATGCTCGCGAACCAAACCACTCCCAAGGCTGCTGACAGGCAACGTGCTGGGCCAGTGTGGCCGCAGCACGCCCAGCTGTAGATCGAGCCTGGCGTGCAGACAATCTGCGAGCGTGCGGCGTCAAAGTTAACCTCTGACTGGCAGCGTGCTGACTCGGAGCCGCCAGCGCACTCCAGCTGTGGACCGAGCCTGCCGTTCTACACATCCTTGTGGGACTGGAGGTATTTTTGGGGAAGAAGACAAAAGATGGAACATTAACTTCACGCCATTTACTGTGCTTTGTACAATATTGCGGGCTAAGAAGAACCCCAGCTTGCATGCATCGCACACCACAACAAACGATTGTGCATTGTCGCGTTACCTTGAGACATTAGCCGGTTTGTTTTCTTTTAATCACGTGATCGTGAGATCCGATCGTTGAAGTTTGATACGCATTTATGAGCACGAATTCCATACGACTATTGCCATGTTGAGGTGTTTGTCTAATCACTTTAATCACGTGATTTTGAGATTTGACCATTGACGCTTTTATGATTATTCAGTACGGGTTGATGAGTACGTATATTTGCATGTGTACTGTTATTGGTATTCTGATAATGAGTGTTGTTGGATGTTAGGATAAGTGGTATTAAAGTTTTAGATTGAGAAGGGCCCGAGTGCTTCTTTCCTAACTCATGCTTCATTCTATCTCAATTGCCAGAAGATCTGAATCCTGAGACCGGCCATAATTACACATACTTGATAAGCGAGAATCACTAAATGTTAAAGCGAGAATCATTGCGTTATCACGATTGATAATACATACCCTAAACAACGTGAGAGCCAATAATTAGAAGAACTCGTAACTTTATGCATAATCGCTTCTTAATCATATACATGTTAATCATTGATTGTAATCGCAGTCATTATTCATTACACGTACACACATTGTTAATTACACATAAACATTTAATTATGTGTACGCTTAATTATATTAGAATTAGAGCATTAACATATTTACATTCTACATAATTTCATATTGTAATAGTTAAAGTAACATTTTAAACAACACAATATATACAACAGCTTAACGTCTTTGGTCGATGAACCTGCACTTAGCGAATGTGTTAAACTGATTCAAGCAGGCTTGCGCCATCACATTAATCTGATTTCCCTAGGCAGCCGTGAACATGCACCACTCTTGACGTGCACACCCCAACAAGACGCACAGCCACACGCAGCAGCCACGGCGCGTGGGGGACCCAGACACAGGAAGCACCTGGGTGGGCATTGCTCACCGTGAGATTGGTGGTGCGGCTCTTGGCGCGTGGCCCCACGTGGGCGACCACGTGGAGATTCCTCTGCCCGCTGCCTCGCGAGGCCGAGGCGAACGCGGCGCTGAGCTCGAGGCGGCCACGCGCGCTTCCCGAGACGCCTCCCCACGATCGTCCAGGCCTGCCCACAACGTCCGTGCGGAAGCAGCGAACATTTCTGGGCGGCGTCGGCTATGAATCTAAGACGCAAATCTCAGAGTGTCTGGGTACGAGCAGAACGTCACGTGACCCAACTTATTTGGTATTAATTCTAGATTTGAAGCTTTCGTGACTGCAAGGATTCATATCTTAGGTTTTTTCGGTAAAGTCACGTAGGTAAAAATTAAATTAATAAAAGTAAAATAAATAAAAATCACGACGTTTCAGAGACAACACAGCTATCGTGCTGTGACTACCACCTGAAGACGGAAGCTTGTGTTGCCTCCGAAACGTCGTGATTTTTATTTTATTTTATTATTTGGTATTCGCACCCTACGGGGATTGAGCAACACTGTGCGTGTGTTGGCGTTGTTAGAGTTGTGGCAATGCCGAGACGTGGACCACGGGTTAGAGGGCAAGACGGCTGCCGCTAGTAAACAACACTCAAGCATGGCACGCACTCTACAAGTCTGTGTTGCACAGTTTAACCTGAGAACTTACTTAAAATAACGCTGGTGGCTGTGACAACACTCACGTTCATGAGCTATTTTGTCTCTTGTCCTCCCATGATACATTTCTGTAGTTTCTAATCGGTATATTTGTTTAAAAAAACATTCCTCTTCAATAGTTTTACTAAATTAGTTAGCTCTTCCACATTTGGTTACAACAAATGTTAAAAATTTCACTTGTTTAGTGTTCTGCCCCACGGCTGGGGTTTTCCTCACGGCAGCTGGGAGGGTGGGCACGTCTGTACACAGGAATTTCCTGTTTTTTATGCTAATTTTGGTCACGTGACCAGGAAGTTGCGATTTAAGATTCCCGCTCGACACGTGGGCGTCGGCCATTACACACACAACTCAAGATGGCGGCACACATCGCGTCCTGTGAAGCCAGCTGCAATTTTCCATTTTGGGAGCTTAAGAAGCAGTCTGTAAGTTCGTTTATGTTCTTATAATATTGGCAATGATGTTATAATGTTAGAATGACCGTTATAATGATGTAAATGCCTTTATAATTCTGTTAAATTGTTATGATAAATACGAGGCCTAGTTAACAACGAAGCCTGCAACTTTCCTTATTGTGAATGTTACTTGTAATTTAATAAGTCGAGTCAAACTTGTACCCAAGTAACTATATTGCGATCCTGAGAGCAAGGATGACGAAATATCTCATCTACAATTTAGTGTTATGTGTAATACTGTACATTTGGGTGCAGTGTGATGAATACACGATGTGCCTTTATGTAACAGCAGCTTATGCTCTTGTATAGTTATTCAGTGGTAATGTAGGAGCCTGGTCCATCCAGGGTCTATTGTTGAGAAATATGTTATCAAAGACAATGTTCTGATGCTGTGGTGTTCAATCATTGTGTTGGTGTTTCCGGGTTATAACAGATGCTGTATCTGTGCTGTTTTCTCACCGGTTTTACCTCGTTATAACTACCACAACCACCATTACCTAACTACTATAACTTACACTACAACCACTACCACCATCACTACCTAACTACTATAACTACCACTATAACCACCATTACCTAACTACTATAACTACCACTACAACCACCATCACCAACAGCAGCCGCGTGCCGGGCCGGGCTCCGCTGGCGAGGCGCAGGGAGCGGGCGAAGGTGAGGGGTGAGGGGTGAGAGAGCGAGGGGCGCCCAGACAGAGAGAGGCGCCCAGCGCTGTGAGACCACGGGGAGGAGGTGGTGGTGAGGGTGATGGTGGTGAGGGTGGTAGTGAGGGTAGTGTGGGTGGTGAGGGTGGTGAGAGAGCATGGCCTGGGGTCGAGTTGAAGGAGCAGCAGGTAAGGGGTTGGACAGCAGCAGGCGGTGACGATGGGGAGGCAACAGTACACGTGGTGTGTGTGTACATGGTGTGTGTGTGTGTACACGGTGTGTGTGTGTGTATACATGGTGTGTGTACGTGGTGTGTGTATGGGTACCACGGTGCGTGTATCGGGTGGAGTGGAGGTTTGTACAAGAAGCCATACAAATATACAAACACAGACATAATTTCAACCGTGATGATGGTTACAAACTGAGTAATCATTGGAAAGATGTGATTAACCAGGAAAAAAAGATTTAACTACACTTATTTGGCCATCTTATTTGACAGACAACTTTATAGGTTACTGATAGACAGCCAGTTTTGTTTTACCAGTTTTAGTTTTTCTTATTTTTTCANACTTTTGTTATGTAGGCTAGGCGTTATCACAACCGCACCTCTCCATAACAAAGGCTCAGTCTTTTGTTATGCAGTCTATTGTTAGTCTTAAGCTCACCTTACCATATTAATAAAAAGTGTGCCGTTCCTGGCCCTTCCCCCTCAACCTTAATATATACAGTGGATCTCTTGTAATCTCTCATTTACTTGATACAGCTGTCGTGGCTGTGACGGTTTCACCTGAAGACGGAAGCTTGCGTTGCCTCCGAAACGTCGTGATTTTTTATTTTACTTTTATAAATTTATTTTTACCTACGTGACTCTACCAAAAAACCTAAGAATATGAATCCTGCAGTCACGAAAGCTTCAAATCTAGAATTCATACAGATGTCCTCACACCCTCTTGTGCCACTCCACTTTAGTCTCGACAGCAGCTCATTCCGTCTAGTGGCTCCTGTCAACACTTGCTCAACCGCAATATCACATCTCTAACCTGGTATGCTCTCTATCACATCACACTGTTCCTCGTTAGTAGTTGTATAAATCATCTGCTTTTTTTGCACTTGAAATGTTTTTCATTTTCTTGACAATGTCCAAGTTCTAAGCCAGATTGTCCTAGCAGGTGTAGTAAGTATATGGGAGGCTTGACGACAGGATCGGAGGCACACTTGTTTATTACAACAACACAGTAATTACAGGTCACTTGGCTACAGGGATTCACGACAGCTAAGCCCTCTAACCTATACCAATTCCTCCACTACGGGGCTAGGGAGGCTATCTGTCCCAGCCTGGTTAAGCTGGGATCCCGGCACCCTGAGTCACCAGACCAGCTTAGTCTGGGCTCTCGGGGCCACGCCACCGGCTTGCCCTGGTCGGCCCTTATAAGGACAGCGAGCCAGGGGAGCTCTGGGCCTATTCTAGCAGGTCTTCCGTCTTCTCTGGTTAAAGCTGAGTCCCGACCTCGAGCCCTCGAGCTCATCACCTTTTATAGGACTCGCCCCGAGGGGGGCCCGTGGGGGATGCACATTCAGACGTCGGTGCGAGCGCCACCCTTGTGTACGGCCGTAACCCCGCCCTTGTGTTTGTTGGCCATCCGTGGCCATGCATAATCACACCTCAACATTCGTAGCCATGCGCAATTACACCTCTACATCACCCCCCCTGTACAGCTCGCAGCCGTCCCTGGCTGCAAAAAAATGTGAATAAAGGTGCATCCCTCACGAAAACCCCGTGTGTGTGCCTCGCGTAATTTTTAACAAGAACAAGAGAATCTTAACAAGAACAACAACAGGAAGAGAGAGAAAAAAATAACCCGACGCGCTCCCCCGAATAAACACCCCAAAACCAACATATATACACACTCCGGACGCCACCCCTCCCATTGTCTGCAAGGCCCCCAACGGCCAACCTCACAAAAGTCTGCGCGTTTTGGCGCGCGTTCTCGCGGCGGGCCCGTCACAAGGGCCCGTCCCGGCACGCTCAGTGACGGTTGTTGACGGTCCGGGTGCAAGAGAGTCAGGCGTCGCTGCCGAGTGACCCCCGACCCTCCGGGAGGGGTTGGTGGGTGTGGACCCGTCACTCCTGTTGCACCTGGGGACGGAACAGTTGATGTCAGGTTAGGCGAGTGCAGCGACGTCGGGGAGTCGGCGGAACCCTCACACGTTTGGCCATGCGTGTGTGCGTGTGAACCCCGGGGCGGCGCGATGAATGGTTTCAACCTTGAGGGGTGCACATACCACCGGCGCCTCCCCCATTTGACGCGAACACATTGCGGCCGCAAGACCTGTACGACCTCCACTGGCCCCCGCCACGGCCGTACCAATTTTGACGAGGTTGCCAGCGGCACCTGGGGACAGTGCAACCACGCCTTGTCCCCAGGATTCCATTTGACCACCTGTACCCGCCCCAACCGAAGCCTCTCGTTCGCCTTCTGGCGGAGTTCAGAATTTTGCACGGCCGCTTCCCGCGCCTCAGACAATTTGCTGATGTTAAATTTAACGTGTTCGGACAAGTTAGACTTCGCCTGGGGCGCCGAGAGCTTCAGCTGGGTCGTCACAGGGGGTTAGCCTCGCGCCCATACATTAAAAAGAAAGGGGAAAATCCGGTGGCCGCATGGGGAGCCATTCTGTAGGCCTGCAACACACCGGCTATACGAAGGTCCCAATCCGTCTGGGATACTGACACCTGCTGGGACAGCATAGACGTGACGGTCCGATGCAGCCGTTCCACCATCCCGTCAGTTTGTGGGTGATACGGAGAGGTCCGAACCTTCTCCGTACCCAAGAGGTCGCACACCTCGCGTAGGAGTTTACCAGAAAAATTCCTACCCTGGTCAGTAAGCAGCCGTTCCGGAGCACCCTTGTCGAGGACATAGCCCTGGACAAAGGCCTCCGCGATGGCTGCTGCCGACTGGTTGGCCAGGGGCCAGGCCATAGGCCATCTCGTGAAGTACTCGACCCCCGTTAATAAATACCTATTGCCCCTGGGCGTAGCGGGAAATGGGCCGAGTATGTCCAGAGCGACGAGCTCGTTAACCCGGGAAACCTTTATGGACTGCAGCGGAGGGTTGGACCCCCTAGCAGGTGGCTTCCTCTGCGCGCATTGCGTGCACGACCCAGGAGATCCCCCACGTCCTTTGCCATGCCCGGCCAGAAGAAATCGAGCTGGAGCGTGGCAAAGGTCTTGTGAACCCCAAGTGCAAAAGCCGCTCATGAACAGCCCATACCACCTTACCCCTTAATGCTGCAGGCACCACGAGCCGCTGGCGGCGGTTTTTCCATCCCAGTGCATTAAAAGACCCTGGAACAACCCCCACGAGTCAACGTTCGCCACCCCTGACCAGCCCCCCGACGCGACGGCGCAGAGCGAGGAGGGAGGTGTCCTCCATTTGGAGGCGTCCCCATTCCGCGACCGACAACCCCAGCAACGAATCCCTCCCTTCTTGCTCGATAGGACCCGAAGCTCGGCAGCGGCCACGAGGACCGAATCGGTGGTGACGTTCGGGGGCCTACAACGCCCCGAACCCAAGAGGCACGCGCACTCCGAAGTGGGTGGCAATCGTGACAGGGCGTCAGCGTTCGTGTGGCGGACACCCTTACGATATGTGGTGACAAAGTCATAGTCTTGGAGAATCTCCAACCATCGAGACAACTGGCCCGATGGTTGTTGAACCCGCAGGGCGTACTGTAGTGCCGCATGATCTGTACGGACGGTGAACCGCCGACCGTACAGATACGGGCGGTACTGCTGAATAAAATAAACAATCGCCAATAATTCCCGACGGGTAACGCAGTACCGCTGTTCGGCTGGAGACAGTACCCGACTACCGTAAGCCACCACATGCTCTACGCCCCCAATGAGCTGGGACAGCACGCCCCCGATGCCCGTGTTACTTGCATCTGTATCGAGCAAGAAGGGTTGTGAAAAATCGGTAATTCAACGGCGGAGCCCCACCAAAGCATTCCGGAGGGCGCGAAAAGCAGCCTCCTCCTCCGGCCCCAATGAAACCTGACTCCTTGGACGTCAAGGCATGCAATGGTTTCGCAATCGTAGCGAAGTCAGCCACAAATCGTCGATAATACGATGCAAACCCAATGAAACTCCTGACCTCTCCCACCGAGGTGGGAGTCGGCCAGGAGCTGACGCATTCCGTTTTGGCGGGATCAGTGGATATCCCGAGCGCCCAACAATGTGACCCAAATATCGCACCGATTCGCGGAGTAAATGGCACTTCTGCGGTTTAAATTTCAAATTGGCAGCCCGCATTTTGAGAAAAACAGCACGCAACCTCTGGAGGTGTTCCTCGAAGGATTTGCTAAAGACGATGACATCGTCTAAGTAAATCAAACACGAATCCCATTGCAAACCTGCCAAGACCAATTCCATTAACCGCTGAAAAGTTGCCGGCGCAGAATGTAAACCCATCGGCAAGCGGTTAAATTGGAAGAGACCTTGCGGTGTACGAAAAGCAGTCTTAGGTTTTGATTCGTCATCCAGAGGAAGCTGCCAGAATCCAGATAGCAAATCGAGGGTGGAAAAGAATCGCGCCCCGCCAAGGCATCGAGCGACTCATCCATTCGAGGAAGCGGGTACGCATCTGCCACAGAGATTTTGTTCAGACGCCGAAAGTCGACACAAAACCGCAGTGAGCCGTCGTGTTTTTTCACCAAAACGATCGGCGCGCCCCACGGGCTGTTGGAAGGGGAAATGATTTCGGCGGCTAGCATGTCATCAACAGCCGATTTGACATGATCCTTTTCGGCGGGACTCAACCGAAAGGGATTTTGGCGGATTGGCGCGCTGTCACCCGTGTCAATATGGTGTCGCAGCAATTTGGTACAACCAATATCAAATTTGTGTTGACTAAAAACGTCAGCAAATTCGCTCAGGAGAACTCGCAGCTGCGCGCGCTGCGAGTCGGACAGGTCCACTGAACCCGCGCAAAGCGCATCCAGCCATCCGTCATCACAGTCCGAATGCGGTCGCGACGGAGGATCGGTGGATACCTGACCCACGAGTGGTTCCTCATAGGGTACCGGCGTTGCGTGTGCAAGCACGGTCCCTTGAGGAACCACGGCCGTTCGCGATCCCACATTAAGGACTGCAATGAAGGGGTCCCCATCCCCTCTCACCATGGTCTGAGCCGCGAGCAAATCGGGTCCATTGACCCCGGCCCGAGATGGTCCCAACAAGACCCCCGATCCGCAACCCCTTCATTAAACGGCCGACGCAACCTAAGAGGGACGAGCATCTGAGCCCCCGGAGGTACGCGCACAGTTTTTGTCACGAGCGCCTGCACGGTGGCAAACGCCCGACGCTCCGTGGTGGGGGAAGACAAAAATGTAACGCGTCGGCCCGATGGGAGCTCAATGCACCCCTGGTCAATCAGGATACGGATGGGCATTTTGGCCAAGAAATCCGTCCCCAACAGGCACGGAACCGCGAGTGAGGAGGAAACCAAAACAGGCCCGGATAATTTAATGTCTCCAATGCAGATAGTGGCGCGGATTTGCCCAATAAAGCCCAGCGAGCCCCGTTAGCGGCATAGCATGGCACGTCAACAGGGAGCAAGGGACGACTTTGAACGGGAAGGATGTTATAAATCAAATCAGATATAATGGTCGCCGATGCCCTGTGTCAATTAAAATCCGCACCTCTACCCATCAATATGACCAACCACAACCGATGATCCAGCCGACGCAGCAACGACACGATGGCGAGCTCCGACCACTGACCCGGTTGGAGCGCTCGCCGCATTACAGAACAATCGCGCGCGATGGACGGGAATTTGGAGCCCTGTTTAGTTGAGCGCGTGAGTGTGTGTCGGATGTGTGCGTGGGCCAAACGTGTGAGGTGCCGCGACTCGCCGTATTTTTCTGCTGGAGCTTGGGAGGAGACGGCGTGGTGTCCTGACGAGGTGTCGCCCTGCGCTGACGGGGAGCCCGGCATCCTGACGCAACGTGGCCTTGCAGGCCACAGTTGTAGCAGCGTGTGAGCGCCCCGGATGTCCTGGGCTGCTCCTGGCGGCTCGGTCCATTCCAAGCCAGTGGTGCCGCTGATCTCCATTCCCTCGCCGCTCCACCCGCAGACCTCCTCCGATGGAGGGCGGCGGCCGCCATGGCATGGCCGGCCGCCCCTTCGCCGCCTTTCGACGTAGGGACCGCAAGCCCCCGTGGATGTGGCGCGCGACCAGCAGGGACGACATCTCCGCGTCGTCTTGAGCCAGGACGTTGACGTCCAGCTCATCAGCGAGTAGCAGCAGCTTCTCAGCCACCATGGCATCCACTCCTTCCTCGTCCATCCTTGGAAAAGCAGCCTTTGCCAGGGCCAGGAGAGCCGTCCGGAAGGCCAGGGGCGATTCGTTGGTGCCCCGACGCCGATCGTGGAACAGCTGCCTGCAGTCCGAAGGCGGCCCATAGACGGCTGACAGCAGCTGCAACGCCAGGTGTAGAGTGGCGCGCTTTTCCCTCGGCGCCGAGGTGAGGGTAGCCAGGGCGTCGTTGTCCAGCATCGCCGGCAACGCGCGTAGAGCCTCGGCGTCCGTCCAGTTCGCCATCTCTTGATGAGCGATGAACCGCCTCTGGAAGCCGCCCAGTCTCCGTCTGCGCCTACGAATTCTTTTAGAGGCGGCAGACGCTGCTGTAAGGCGACGTCCGTGGCCCAGCTCGCTCTCCGTCGCTCCCGCCGATGATACAGTGTGGGCGGGCTGTGAGCATGGCATCGCCGGTCGCTCTGATGTTGACGCGCTGGCCGGTGTTGATGATGTCACGGCTTGTGCTTGGCGCTCAGCAGTCACGTGACGCAGGCCGGCCCCGCCCTCCGCTCGTACTGTAGTGATGGCGGGAAATTTAACCGCGAGCCGCGTCGGGGTGGCGGGAAACGTCGCCGCGCGTCGGCTGCCGTCGTCGACCCGCGCTGCCCCTCCAGCCCCCAGCCGCGTGATCTCCTCCAACGCGGCGGCCGCGGCGTAGAGCAGTTCCGCCAGGCGGGAGTTGGCCAGCCGGAGTCCTTCGGCCGACGCATCCCCCCCTCTTGTCGTAGCGGCTCGGGCGTACTCGGCCCCGGCTGCTCCGACCCGACCCCGGCCATCTCTGGTGTTGATTCTGCCGCGGCGTCTTCCATCTCCGACTCCCTGGTACGTGTCGTCCCTCGTGTGTCCATCGTTGACGTTTTACTTCTGACACCAGATGTAGTAAGTATATGGGAGGCTTGACGACAGGATCGGAGGCACACTTGTTTATTACAACAACACAGTAATTACAGGTCACTTGGCTACAGGGATTCACGACAGCTAAGCCCTCTAACCTATACCAATTCCTCCACTACGGGGCTAGGGAGGCTATCTGTCCCAGCCTGGTTAAGCTGGGATCCCGGCACCCTGAGTCACCAGACCAGCTTAGTCTGGGCTCTCGGGGCCACGCCACCGGCTTCCCTGGTCGGCCCTTATAAGGACAGCGAGCCAGGGGAGCTCTGGGCCTATTCTAGCAGGTCTTCCGTCTTCTCTGGTTAAAGCTGAGTCCCGACCTCGAGCCCTCGAGCTCATCACCTTTATAGGACTCGCCCCGAGGGGGGCCCGTGGGATGCACATTCGGACGTCGGTGCGAGCGCCACCCTTGTGTACGGCCGTAACCCCGCCCCTTGTGTTTGTTGGCCATCCGTGGCCATGCATAATCACACCTCAACATTCGTAGCCATGCGCAATTACACCTCTACACATACACACTGATCACAAACTGTACTGACGAGACACATTGCTATGTTACTCTTCGTTATCTAGTTCAGCCTTCCAGAAGAACTCCAGCCTGCCCTTGTCCACCGCTATACTTAATCACTTTGTTTTTTAAGACATCCTGATAGCAGAGATAAATGTACAGACACTGCTCTGTATCCCAGTTGTGTCTCTCTGACATTGTTGAACAAGTGAAATACGTTTGGCACTGGGCCCAACTCTTGAGTTTATTAAGTCCTTCTAACATTGATGTAGTTCATGGCCATTGGACGTTGCAATGACTCTACTTTCAGCAGTTGTAGATCGTGTTCGTAATATTACAGAGCAAATGGAATATGCACAGAAGGGTTATAATACAGATAACAAAATACTGTAACAAACGATGCAGCACCGATATAATGATGACAAGTGAAGCTGTGGAGGTGGGGACCTGTATTCACATGCACAGCATGAGCAGCTACTCTTAGACCAGACCAAGAGGCCATGTACGCACAGCTGAGGAGCTGAGAGCAGGAGCTTGATAGGGCTCAGGAGGAACTGGACCTGAGTGGACTCGGCTCTTGTCTGGTACCTGGTATGTTGGGCTGATCCTCTCTGGAGGAGAGTTCTGACCCATGCCACGGTCACCCTGTGAGGTGAAAGCGGAGCTCAAGAAGAGGAGCGGGCAACCAGGATCCAAGTTAGCTAAGATGCCAGGAACTCAACAGGGCCAACCCAGAGAACCTGATCTGCCCAACGACCTCGAGCCAAGGGACCATCGCAAGCGAGGCCATGTGACCTCGTGGTGCACCAGGCCTGCTGCAGAGGCTAACTGCACAGATGTTTGGTGAAGGTGGTTATAGTTCGTAATGGTCCACGGCTGGGTATCCATTCCTTTCTCTCCATGACCTGGCCACGTCTATCCCTGCTCCAGGAACTCCGCAAAGCACCTGGACCCCTTGCTACCATTGTGCACAGCGTGCCGTAGTGGGTGACGGAGCTGTAGTCGTATGGGTCCTTAGGCTGTGCTCATGGGGGTTGTCTTCACAATAGCATCCACCCACTCTGAAAATAAATATATTATTTAATGCAAAGTCATTAAAGGAATACAGCTTCTCACATTATTAAAAAGATCCAAGGGCAATACTCTCTAACACAACAAACACTTTGGTTGACACCGTTAATTTGACTCATAACTTAGAGCCTTGATCAATCTGCTGGTGGACATGAGCCTATCCACACTGTGTCATCATGGAGGTGGGTTGTGTAAGGTGGAGGCGATCGCCTAGGATCAGGTCATAGACCACACGCCACTGATGATGGCCATGGCTGAGAATTGAACTGTGCCATCTGTCCCTCTCACCTGGCTTGGCGTTGTGGTTCAGCACCAAGATGTGGTCGTTGCAGTGCTCGTGGTGGAAGCCGACCGCGTGCATGAACTCGTGCAGAACGACGCCCTTGGTCACCATGTCGGGCTCCAGGGACAGCGCCTGGTCCCTGCCCTGACGGCCCAGGAACGACCAATTCCTGTAGAGACAACCCCACCTGAGCACTGAGCCCCATTCCCTCACCTCTCACCACAGAGACAACCCCAGCCTGAGCACCAAGCCCTATGTAGTGTCTGTCTCTGTAGTCTCCTGTCTCTGTAGTGTCCGTGTCCCTGTAGTGTCCGTGTCCCTGTAGTGTCCGTGTCCCTGTAGTGTCCGTGTCCCTGTAGTGTCCGTGTCTCTGTAGTGTCTCTGCAGTGTCCGTGTCCCTGCAGTGTCCGTGTCTCTGTAGTGTCCATGTCTGCGTATTGTCCGTGTCTCTGTCTTGTCCATGTTTCTTTGTCTGGGTCTATGTTCGTGTCTCTGTAGTGTCCGTGTCTTTGTAGGGTCCATATCTCTTTAGCGTCTGTGTCTCTATAGTGTCCGTGTCTCTGTAGTGTCTATAGTGTTAGTGTCTTTGTCGTGTCCATGTCTCTGTTGTGTCCGTGTCTCTGTCTCACCCGTCCCACGCTTGGATGTAGATGTAGTCGGTCTGGCTGGAGCGAGGGATGAACCGGACGCACGTTTTCTTCTCAAACTCCAACGCCGCCTCCTCAATCTTCTTGACGTCGCCGTCGTCTACGCGATGAGACACACGGAGACTCGGGTCACGTGAGTCGTCACGTGTGGGGTGAGTGGGGTACCAGGAGTACAGAGTGGGGTGAGTGGGGGACCAGGAGGAGTACTGAGTGGGGACCAGGGGGAGTACAGAGTGGGGGCGAGTGGGGACCAGGGGAGTACAGAGTGGGGTGACTCACTGTCACTCACTGTCACTCATTCACTCAGTCACTCACTCACAGTCACTCAGTCACTCACTCACAGGTCACTCACTCAGCCACACTCACTCACACAAAGACAAAGATCCCCTGCATAGTCTTAACGTACTGTCGTGGCATGTGCTGTAACCGAACAGCTATGAGTCCCGGCACGGCACACGAGGAGGCGATTGACCAGCACCACACCCTTTGTCCTCCTAGTGGCGATGTTCACACTGCACCAGCTGCTCTTTTGAGGCTGAGTCAACCTAGGGAGGCTAAGGACCGGCTTCTATAATCGTCACTGGTGTTGGCCGTGAGTGGGAATTGAACCCGGGTCGCCGGGTTCGTAGCGCAGCGTGCTAGCCACTGCACTACCGCTCCCCACAACTCTCACACACACAGCGATAAAGTGATAGTCACCCACTCACCCACTCTCTAACTCACTCTCTACCTCGTTCTCTAACTCTGTCTCTGCCTCTCTCTCGAGACGTCCAGCAGCAGCAGGCCAGCAAGGTGGTAACCCCGGTGCGAGCGTCTCCACTGTGTAAGACGGCGCGCCACTGCGCTGCCACGTGGTCTCGTGTCTACGGCTCCGCCAGATTGGCACACGGCTGAAGCTCATCGCGCCAGAGGAGGAGGAGCGGATAGAGGAGAGCGACACAAGCGGGAGGAGAAGGCAGAACGAATCGCATGCGAGATCGCTGCCGCACCTGAAGTCGCTATCCCCAAGTGACAACTTGCAGTAGAGGCAGTGAAATGCGAAGAAGCGAGAGACGCTCAGGGCACACGCGGCACAGCAACATCGCACGGCGCAGGACAGACTTGCTACGCAAGACGTGAACAACATGGCACACATATCTGAGGTATAAACACAATAATGTACATAGTGCACAAACAGCGTGCTGATCCGGCAGGATTCACACTGGCGATTCTACAAGCACCTCGACAAGACACCCTGAGGATGCTCCCACTCGACGTGGGCATTTGTCTTCTAAGTCTGTCTCCCTCATTGTGAGCTGTAAGGTTCGTCTGTTAGGACGTCAATAACGTGCAGTCATGTCTATAACCCACTCTCTCTCTCTCACTCACTAACTCTGTCTCTAACTCCTCACCCCCCTCTCCGCATGACTCACAAAGCGCAGCATGAGGCCCTGGCAGGCGTGGTGCTTGAGCAGGCCCAGCAGGTACTTGAGGCCTACACAGTCCACGAAGGTCGTCTCTGTGACCAGAGAGGACAATCAGACTCAGAGACCAAGGTGCTCTGCAAACCTGGCTACCATCAAAGGTTTGTACACGAAGCCATACAAATATACAAACACAGACATAATTTCAACCGTGATGATGGTTACAAACTGAGTAATCATTGGAAAGATGTGATTAACCATGCAAAAAAGATTTAACTACACTTATTTGGACCATCTTATTTGACAGACAACTATTATAGGTTACTGATCGACAGCCAGTTTTGTTTACCAGTTTTAGTTTTCTTCTTTCTTCTTTTTTACACTTTTGTTATGTAGGATAGGCGTTAGTCACAAACCGCACCTCTCCATAACAAAGGCTCAGTCTTTTGTTATGCAGTCTATTGTTAGTCTTAAGCCTCACCTTACCATATTAATAAAAAGTGTGCCGTTCCTGGCCCTTCCCCCCTCAACCATTATATATATGGAGTGGTATCTCTTGTAATCTCTCATTTACTTGATACAGCTGTCGTGGCTGTGACGGTGACGGTTCCACCTGAAGACGGAACTTGTGTTACCTCCGAAACGTCGTGATTTTTTATTTTTGTTTCATTTTACTTTTATTAATTTAAATTTTTTACCAACGTGACTTTACCGAAAAAACCTAAGAATATCTGTGATGAAATCAGCTCGTGTGCGATGCTGGGCGGACTGCGCGTCGTGGCGCCGCGAGGGATGGCGACAGCTTGGGGAGGCTTTCAACAGCTCAGGGATTGTCCATGGCTGTGATGAGGATTTCATTCACAAGAATAGTGCATTGCTTTATATTGTACCAGCCAAAACCCCACTGAATATTACCTGCAGCTAAATGACAAATTAAATGATGACTTTAGCTGCTTTACAATGGAGACATTGGTGTCAATTTGCTCTTATTCATTGACAACGAACTCCAATGTAAAATTACTCCGCAGGACCGCCGTGCCCAGGGACACAAGCACCATGCGTCGCTTTGGAGGTGGCCACACCTCAGTGAGGGCGACGTGGAGAAGATCGAGAAGATGTTCGGCTGTGAGCCGGCACCACGGGACCCAGCGACGCAGCTCCAGCGCGGACGCGGGTGATAGACGCACAGCTGGAGAGCTCCGTGAGAAATCATATTGCAATGCAGGAATAAGATTCTTGATTGCCAGCCCGTTGAGTAGTGCTGGCAGGGCAGGTGTCGATACAGATCTGTGATTCATGGCTACATCATCCTAGGGAGCCCCGTCAATAGACTTTCTCAGAGTGTGCGTATTTGTACATTTGAAACTTGGTTATTTTATGAGGCAATTGTTTACAAGTCACGTTTGGCCAGGCCGTGTGTGCGCTGCCTATGCACCGCGTTTGTTCACGACGAGAGATGTCCGTGCCCGTTTTCCTCTTTCTCCCTCTGCATTCGTTGATTAAAGTGGCGAGGAGTCGCCTGGTCCAGGACATCATCATCGTCATCCTCCTGATGATCTTTACTGCACCGTCCATTTGACAACCACATGTCAGAGTGCATTCGTCTAGCACGAATCACGAGGTACTACAGAGAGAAGCCATCAGCTGAGACGATGTCCAACGTGGAGGCCCTGCCCTGAGACAGCAGGCAGCTAGCAAGGTGGGCCTCTGTAGCGCCGTGCACCGAGAGCGAGCCGAGCGACTTAGTCCACAGCCCCGGCGCTCGCTCCTCCCTCGCCACCCAGCCGGGTCACCCACCTCCCACTCAGCCAAGCAAACACGTGGCTCCCGTTGGTGCAGAGCCATCACTGAATAACAACGTATGAACTTGAGGCCAGATTTTAGCTGGTTAAGTTGATTACAATTAGAATTCTTAATGCATAATATATGGAGAAGTCTCCTCATTACATGAGCAGCAGAATAAGTCAGTTCATTAATCTATTTCATATATTCTCTGTGTTCAGCATTCATGTTGCTGTGATATGATAAACATCACTCTAAGAGATGTCCTGAGAAACCTGGGGCTTCCGGTGATCTTTAAAAGACAGGTGATAGCAGTGGCTAGGGATGGGTCTGGGCACCTTCATCGCAGGTTCCACGGTAAGACGTGAGACTTTATCGCAGTCAGGCATGCAAACTCAAAGGCTTTGTTGTATTTATGGAGTGATTGGCACAACACTGGGAGTTGTGATAAGGAGGTCGAGAGATAGTCAGCTAGTAGGGCATGGATTTTGATGGGCTACTTAAAGCATTTGGGAAGAGTAGAGATGTGAATGTTCACGTGAAGAGATGTGTGATGCAGGGGTAGTGGCCCATCTTACTGTATGGGTCAGAGAGCTGGACTTGAACACAGCAATGGGGAAAGAAGCTGCTGACCTCTGAACTCAGTTACAGGCAGAAGATTATAGAAATTCATGGAAGTGTAGGGTAAGCAACGTGGATGTTCGGAATAGAACATATCAATACTGTAGAGGGTTGTAGATGCAATCGTGAAGAGGACGTGATGATTGTTACGCATGGGCAAGTGATTATATAGGGTAAGAGATGGGAGGAGCCAGGGAGGAGAGATGCATGGGGCGGGGAGTGGGGTAGGGGGGGGCTACAAATACTACTGGGCTACAGAGCCGAAGCAATTAGGATATTACCATGTTAATAACATCCTTCTAGTGGGATGTGCGGCAGGAACGGCTGGTGAGACAAAGCCGGAGCTGGGCCACTAGTGGGCCCGGGGGGGGAGGGGGGTAACGTGCTACAAACACTGTGAATGCGAGTGTGTAAGCAAGTTATAAGAGCAATTAAGATTTTACCTGGTTAATAACATCCTTCCAATGATTTGCTCAATTTGAAGCCATCCTCTCGGTTGAAGTTATGTCTGTGTTTGTATATCTGGATGGCTTCATGAACAAACCTTTGATAGTAGCCTGACGGTTTGCAGAGTACCTTGGTCTGGGAACAAACAATATCATGAGAGCCTACAGCGTTGTAGAAGTGATCAGCAACGTTTACCCGCACTCCTCACGCGTGCTGTGAGCCCTACCCACACACGCATGTAGCTTGTGGGAGAGCGACAGGCAACCTCACTCCCGTGACCATGCCCTGTGTGGGCGATGCCACATGGACTGTACCCTGCCTACGGGGTCCGCGGTTACTCTCAACAGTCACTTTACCTGCACGATGTTTTCTTGAAATTGCTGTGATATCCACTGTGATTATCACAAATTGACTTTGAATTATAATATTTGGTGATTATGAAAATGCACTTTGATGGCTATGGTAAGGGATCAACACATCGTAGAAGAAACATTTATAGCATCGTTATTGCATGATTAATATCTCAGAACATTGTTTACCTCAAAACGAGTGAGTAGTGTTTTTCAGTTACTGCCATTAAGTTTACATAGATATATTATAAAGGCGTCACTACGTATGCCTCGATCACTGCAGTACGTTTACAAGTCGGTGTGTAATGTGTTACTTTGTTCTAAACATATCCCTGCCCATAACAGTGAAGACAAGACTCTAGTCCTCACTATATTTGGATTTTATGAGTAGACCTAAAGCCATCATCTAGCTGTTTTGGGACAGGGGTTTCATGAGCCCGAGCTTGTGCAAGTTAAGGCAAAGCATTACGATGATAACATGAGCATTAAATTAATATCAAGGTGTTTGAACCCCCTATGATGTGAATTAATCAGTGAATATTCATGGCAAACTATGCATGAGCATTGCAACAAAGTTCACTGCTATGAAATGTCTCACTGTCTTGCAGATGACTATGATGTGAAAGCCATCGAGCAGGCTGTAGAGGAGTTTGAGAAGAAAACCCACATGCGATTCTGCCCTCATGGCAAAGAGACAGACTTCATTCACATCCAGGCCTTGGAGGGGTGAGGATTTCACATCCAATACCCACATACTGTACACCACTTCAGCAATCCACAGCCATTACTCACATTTACCATTCTTATCCAGCACTCAATTCATTTTGACATCCATAATTCACATGCTGTACTCTGCATCCATTTATTTCAGTCAATGGTCAAGTCAGTTTAATAATCAAGACAATTCACAATCAGGGCTATTCATATATGTGAGCAATGGCTGCCATTGCGAGCCAGCCTGTGTAACGTGTGCAATATCTGCCTTTTTTTACGGCTGTGTAAGTGTGAGACCTTAAATGCGCTGCCACTGGGCTTAGAGCCCTCTGGGGCTTTGATGGAGCTGTGCTAGTGTTGTGTTGTCTGCAACTTGCTGGACTATGCTGTAGTGGTGCTGGGGTTTTCTGTGGCTTGTTGGGGCTGGGCTATGCCAGTGCCGGCCCCCTCATGGCATCTGTGCGACCTTTGCGACGGGATAGGTGTAATCATTGTGGTTGGGGTGGATTGTGTGATTCTGGCAGTGGACTGCAGCTGGTCTTGCATCCGCGTTTGTTATTGGGGGTTTGTTCTTCGGATGTGTTGGTATTGAGCATCAGTGGCTCAGCTTGAGTGAGTGGAGTCATAAAATCTCTCCTGCATTTTTCAACTCCTTTCTTTTACTTTTTGTCTTGATGATCCTGTTATTCTCGGAGTCTAGCATAGTGCTCTGTGATGCACTGCATGTAGGCACTCTATACATCTAATCAAGACTGGTTATTTATAGTTTTTACATCTGGCCACTAGTTACGTATTTCTTTTTTTGCAAACGGCAAATGCAGCATTCTGTGAAAGACCTATGGTTTTATTTAGACTTAAAACTTTCGTGACTGCAGGAATTCATATTCTTGGTTATATTGGTAAAGTCACGTAGGTAGAAAACAAAAATAAAATTTAAAGCAAAAAACCTGCGACGTTTCGATCGCAACACAAGCGGCCTTCTTCAGGTGGAAAGAAAAGAGGGCAAACCTCCAAATGTAGCTGCTTATAAAGGCTCCAGAGTGAGTGGGCGGGGGAAAGAGCTGCGCGAGAGAGAGGGGAGAGAGAGGGGTTGGGGCAGAGATGGCGGGGAGGGGACGTGAAGTAACTCTGGCGCCTCATACTCGTTCTAGCTGCAGACATCTGAGTGCTGTGTAAGGCTCACATACTTGGTGCCAACCCTCCAATAGCTCTTTCTACATACTATATTCACCCCAATGAAACATCGAACTCAGCCAAACTGAAAATTGAATTTTTATTGAGTGTTTGGTTTGGCCAGAGTAGTCAGACATAGAATAATGAAATTAAAAAAAACCCAACCTAGATGAGCACATCGATCTGGCTACGAGCACCGTGTGAGACCCAGTTGGATGCAGTTCAACATGAAGGTCATTGCATCTGACTCCTTACTGCAAATGGCATTCATCTCTCAAAACCCTCTTGTGTAGCAGTGTCGAGGTGCTGGGATTCACTGACTGCCACTTAGCAGGGTGGCACAATACGAGTGTGGTGCCACCTCCAGGTGACATGGAGGATTGAATGCAAATAACCATTTTCAGTTGGGAGATGATGCCAAGTTTGATTGCGTTTGTGAGGATTGATGAGTGCATGGTCTACATTCATTGGCAGGAATTGCATTAAAATACGTTCACAGTATAAGACCATCGTATCGTACTCTTTAATCGGGAGTTATTGTTAACTACAATAAAACAGTACGGTGAGAATGTTTTTGCCTTAGCGAGTATAATTGTGCTGCTCTAATGGATGACTGGATGCAGAGGGAGTGAAAGTGGAGACCTCTAAGCAGCAGGTGGTTTTGGTTTGGGAACTAGAAATTATAGAGATAAAAAAATACGGTAGAATTCTGTAGGTTAAGAAAACTTTGCATAGCAAACATCTGGTTCCACCATTAAAAAATAAATCAATGTACTTGTTAATAATCAGGTGATTCTGGAAAATACCAGTTAGATTGCATTGTAGTCAAACAGAGAAACCGAAATAACACGTTGATCGCTCACGGCTACCCAGGGGTAGAGACAGGCTCTTATTACCCGATTACTTTGAAGGAGAAATTGAATAAAATAAACTCAAACAAAAGACGAGAGAGATGGAATCTAGATTTATTTAAAGTAATATTCTCAAGACCAGAAAATACCATTGGAAGAGAGGTGGGGAGCAAATGCGGAAAAAGCCTTGGGTAAAATAGGAAATTGTTAAAAATATCAATAATGAAAAGGAAACAGGTGTTAATATGTTAAAACACCAAACTGAAACCTTTTACAAGGAATCATGTCTGCATTAACCACAATACTTGTTGTCAGAATGCAAACAAAAAATATACTCTAATATATGCATTGTCTTTTAAACTGATTGGTCCACACGAGAGCCAGCTTTCTTTCGAGCCTAGTCTCAAATGGAGTTAGACCAGAGGACGCCAAAAGGCGAAGAGCACAAAGACGAGCACAGAGGAAGCAGAACAAGTCAGAGAAAAGTGTAAAGTACACATTGAAGATCCATGTGAAACGGGAAGCCAGAGAGACTGGTAGACAAAGAAGACAAGGGTCCTGCTATTCTTGAAACTGAAGTCGTTGCAGCAATCAAACGTATGAAGACGGGGAAGGCAGAAGGAATCGACAATAAATTATTAAACTTTTAGGTGGGGGAGCAATACATTAGATTACACTTTGTCACAAGATGTATGAGAGAATGGATAGCAGACTTTACGAACTAAAGTCATACCAATCCCGATTGTTCAGACCCTAGAACAATCAGTTTTAGACCACAATAGATTATGCTGAGAATGATTCAATCAATGAGAAGAGCAGAGGCCTACTTTGCAAAGGACAAGTGTGGGTTTGGAAAGGATATAATGGAACAGGGAAGCAAAATGTGTAATGAGAACAATCTTTGAAAGGAGCTTGGAGTTGAACCAAGAAGTGTATATGTCTTATTTTGAGAAAGCATTCTGAGGCTAGATGGGAATATTTTGTTCAATTTGCTCCAGATGATCAGAATGGACTGGAAAGATAGACAGCTTATTGCGGCTTTGCACATGAGTCAAACAGAAACAGTGAACATAGCCAAAGGCGAATCAGATAATACAGAAATCTGAAGAGGTGCGATACAGGGGTGCACATTATCACTGACACCTTTGGAGATGATGATGATGAAGCAGCTTGGGAAATCATGATGGAAGGAATTATTGGAGGTCAGTTGGATCAGCAGATTTGCAGATGACAAGTAGGTGCTGGCAATTAGAGATTAAGGGGTGACATGTTTTAGTTACAAAGTTAATAAAGTGAAAAAGGATTTCGACTAAAAATAAATATGAACAAGAGAAATGAGAGTATGAAGGAGAGAATGCAGGGAAATGTATTCCCATGGGATGTTGGCTATCAACAACAAGGCAACTCCTATGACTAATTGGGAATGGGACGCAAGCGTAGGATTGATCACCCTGTCGCTGGCCGCCTTTGGGGAGGGTGTATAGTATGAAAGGCCGAAACACCCTAGGAACCAAAGGTTCACTACTGACGATGCGCTCCCCAAATTTCACCAGGCTCACTGTTCATGAACTCTTGGAAATGCTTGCACAAAGGATAGTAACATCTCATCCTGTGTTCTTGGAATCTACGTGACCTTACCAAAAACCAAAGGATACAAATTCCAGCAGTCAAGAAAGCTTAAGTGGAAACTTAGTTACATCTCACCCCAGGACATTAAAATATAACTCGAATAAAACAGCACAATCTCTGTATACAGATAGACAACAAAGGTTAATAAACCCTAGGAATATACCTGGTAATAACCATGATAAATCACAAACTGAATAATAATTATTAAGTATTAGAAGCAAGGGTCATCCAGAAGAATAGAAAGGCAAAATAGGTCAACCACGCGCAACTAAGAGAAAATGTATTCCATAGAGAAGCCTTATCTCGGCCTCGCTGTGCGCTGCGTTGCACCGCTAGTCGAGTAGATAACCTTGCGTTCAATAAACCCTCGGAGCCAGGATGAACGTCCAACTCCAATCATAATTTATTGATTGTAACAGGGTAAAACTGGTGAGAAAACACAGATACAGCATCTGTTATAATCCGGAAACACCCACACAATGAACACCACAGCATCAGAACATTGTCTTAGATAACAATAGATCCTGGAAGGACCAGGCCCCTACATTACCACTGAACAGCTAGACAAGAGCACAAGCCAGTGCGTTGCATACAGGCACATCGTGTATTCATCCCACTGCACCCCAAATGTACAGCATTACACTTAACACTAAACTGTGGATGAGATACTTTGTCATCTTTACTCTCAGGATTGCAACATAGGCACAAGTCTGACTCGACCTACTAAATCACAAGTAACATCCACAATAAGGAAAGTCGCAGGCTTCGTTACTAACTAGGCCTCGTATTTACTACAACAACTTAACGGCACCATAAAGGCATTCACATCACTATAACGGTCATTCCACCATTACAACAGCATTGCCAATATTATAGGAGTATAAACAACTTGCAGATAATGCTTCTTAAGCTCCCACAATGGACAAGTGCGGCTGTGGTCTCACTGAGGTGCGATGCGTGCCACCATCTTGAATTATGAGAAGATGGCCGACGCCCGCGTGGTACAGTGGAAATCTAACATCGTCACTTCCTGGTCGTGTGACCAAAATTAGCATAAAAAAAACAGGAACTTCCTGTGAACGCACGCTCCACATCTGCCGTGAGGCAAGACAAGCCTCTCTGGCCACCTTTGTCTTCCAACAATTCGACACAAACACATGGCAGCCATAAAATACGTATGAAGGGTGTCTGGCCTTGAGATAACAAACACCGAGAAGGAGGGGGAAAACGCAAACAGACATAAGCTTGACGGAAAACAGCACACTCGGGATCACCAGCAGTACGGCACGAAAACAGGCCAGCCATAAAATCCGTATGTCAGGGCGGCCGCGGGGAGAGACCGCAAGGGAAGGGCCGGGAGGGCGTCTGTTTTTTTTTTCGCAAGAGACGCGCAGAGAGGGGAGGGGGGTTTCACGTTTTTGGGTTTTTAAGCACAAACGCACGTCACGCAGTTCGGTCTGAGAGAGTCTGAGTTCAGTCTAGGTCGAGGCTGGTTTTCAGTCTTGCTCCGGCTTGCGGTGCCATCGCGAGGGAGCAAACACCGACACCGATGGTGGGTGTCGATTCTCGCAGAACGAAGTTACGATGTGTGGTTCCAGCCCAGCCCTGAAGTGAGGGCAGGAGAAGCATCAGCGGGTGCCTGTGTGAAGCTGTCAGTGCACGCCAAAGGTGAAAGCAAGGAGAGAGAACGGAGCAGTGGAAAAAGCCTGACCGGCCGCCCGTGAGGAAGAGGAGAGTGCCATCGAATGCGCCGTGTGTTTAATACACACATCGACCAGCACCCGCTGAGAACAAACAAGACATACAGCAGCGGATGAGCTGCGCGCTATCCG
The DNA here is from genome assembly GCA_018977245.1 of Lethenteron camtschaticum. NCBI lineage: Eukaryota > Metazoa > Chordata > Hyperoartia > Petromyzontiformes > Petromyzontidae > Lethenteron > Lethenteron camtschaticum. The sequence goes on along the minus strand of MU249573.1, from coordinate 5,206,073 downwards.
ACGACGGAATCGTCGCGCACCACGACGGCGAGCGTCGTGCCAACTCGTCATCCAGCTGTGGACAAACAGCTGCAACGGCCATAGAGCGCCGAGCGCCGCCAGTCCACCAGCGCACGAGCGAACGAGCATCGCCGAGCGCCGCCAGCCCGCCAGCGCACGAGCAGCACCAAGCCCCGGGCGCCATCAAGCGCCAAGCGACCGAGCCTCTTCAAAGGCCAACATCGTGCCAACGCCGCTCAATCAAGCTGCGGAGAGAGAAAGCCGGCGATGGGCCCCGTGGCCGCTGCTGCCACGCCCGAGCGAGAGGAAACCTCTGGTTGTATACCCTCCCCCACCCCGCAAGCTCCGACACAGCGCCCTGCCTTTGCTTAAAACAATAATTTATCAAGGGAACAATACACACGCACACAACACGCATATCGGACGAATAAGATTGTTCCAAAAGTTATCTGTGTGTTTCGAGAAGGGTTGCCATTCCAAGGTAGTGCGTTAAATATCAACTGATCGTGAAAAGCAGTTGCTGCCCGTCGAGTTACATGAATACGATTGTTAGAAGTATTTTAGTCGTTCGTTTTCATTAATTGCATAATCTTGACAATGAATTAATTGACATATACCTTGCCTTCAGGATGTAATAATTTGCTTATTGCCTTTTATATGACTATTGTTGCATGCCTGTTTAAAGACTCTACCTGTCGCCGGATATGCTTGTTACGCGGTGGAATTAATGATATGTGCGGTTGAAAAAGGAAAAAAAAACATTGATGGTTAAATGTGCTGCTCACTGAGAGAAATCTCCCCGATGGTACCGTGGATAATTCCGAGCATGAGAGTTCGCATATTAGTGTCATATTTTTGTTAAGAATTAAAATTGCATAACACAGAAGTATTGAGTGTTTCTTTCCAAGTCCATGCATAACTCTTATTTATAAGAACTGTATCCTGCGTTGAGAGATGAATTTGGAGACCTTACATAATATAAACACACTCAGATAATCAATAAATGTTTAATCAAAGATAATTGTTTTATCTGATTGATACAACTCGGGATAACGAAGCTAAGCCTAATTATAACTGCCCACATTAACATAATCGCAAGCATTGGCATAAATTAATACGATTATCTCCATGGTTATCGTAAATTGTGCATATAATTACACACATTAGCGATTTACGCATTTTTCCAATTTTTTATTTAAAAATTTTCATCAAAATTTCATAACACAACGAGATATACAACAGGACGTCTCCAATTTGGTTTCGTGGTGCTCACCCGTTTCACCAGCAGCAGCTATGGGAAGCCAACACGCAGCAGCGCATTCATCGTTGCAATAAATCTCAACTCATCACGTGTTCAACCAGTCTCTAGGTCACCCCTCCGAGCAAATAACACGACTGTGTTTGGCACGGTCACGATCAACAGAAAATGTGAAATAAATAAGAATTACGTGACTCATTATTGTGACACCAACCACAGATGTCGCAGCAGCTACTGTAGAAGGGTTGGTGTGAAAGGACAGCTGAGGCACGGGTAGACTGCGCAGCTTCAGGGTGCCTGGTGGGGGCAGTGACACTGCGAGAGGCCGGACAACTCGGAGTCCGCTTGTGCGAGAGCACCGCAGATTTAACTCCGCGCGCCGCACCCTGGGGCACAGCCGGCAGCGTTTCTGTCTGCGGCCACGTGGCCACGTGGCGATTCGAGCCAATCACCGCCAGCCTGGCGTGGCCCCAAACAAACCGCGAGCATTGCAACAAATAAACAAAGAGGTCGTGATGCAGGCTGCGTTACTATAGCAACACAGCTATTCCTTACGAAATAATGTCTACTTCACGAGTTTTAAAATGCTTAAATGAAATTATAACATATATTTTGTAAAGAGCACGAACAATTATTCCCGATTATCAACATTGTTGGAAATCGCCGCTTAACATTTTCTCGCCCTGCGCCATACAAACTGTTAAATCACGAAGTGCGATGCACGTTGGTGAGTGTTCACTTTCATTGAGCGCCGTCGTTAAGGGGAGCGCCGTGCACAGTTTGTGTCAAGCTGAGATTGCCTCTGCTTCGGATTTGATGTCACAATAATCCAAGCAGCATGCTGGCCAGTGGATAGGCTGGTCCCTGTCATAGGGATGTGGAATTTCCATTGCGAGCTTAGGTCCATTAACCGAGTAGAGCATCACCCAATGCTTGCTTGAGCAGGCCTGTGACTGGTCGTTTGAATGGGCATGGTTCTTGTCCATGAGCTGCAGCAATGCAACATTATTATATTCGATAGCGAGCAGGTCAGATGCAATACACATCACGGTTTCTCAATGTTTAAGGCAAGAGACAAGGGGATGTCTCTCTGTCCAAAGAGACGACATTTGTTTTGACAAAATTACAAAACCCTGAAGTAATCCCTACAAAATGTGAACGCACCATTTACCAACTTTGCCAGGTTGAAGGTTTTGTAAAAAAATTGGCAACAAAAAACATTCACAGAAGGTATTAAAGCCCCACCTCCAATGTTTTTTGATACAATTATACAGCCCCTAACCGAGTGGACGCTCTATTGATGTACACGGTTTGTAGCTTGTTGGTGACGGGCAGCTCCACAACACACGATGATGTCACCTGTGGCAGACCCCTCAAGTTTAAATGCGTGATCGATGCTGTAGCGTTCATTCATTGTATTGATATTTCAAAGTATTAACAGATGCTGTATTTGTGCTGTGTTTTTCCATCGTTTTACCTCGTTCATTTCATTAAATTCGTTTGGAGCCGGATGTTCACCCTGGCTCTAAAGGTTTATTGAACCAGAGATTATCTACTCGGATAGTGGTGCAACGCAGCGCACAGCAAGGCCGAGACAATGTATTAAAGCCCCACCAACAAGGTTTTTTGATACAATTGTAGTTTAATAGCGCCAGCTGTTGGACAGCAGCGGCAACTGTGGTGGACATATAGTACATATGCTGGTGAGGGTGTGCACATTGTGTTGGCAGAGAGAAGGAACTAGGGTAAGGGTCACAGAGAACCCATCTGGAGGCCCCTGGAATCTGCTAGCGGGTTCGAGAAGGGAGGCGCGGTCAGGGTGGAGCCAGGCTGCGCTGGTAGCAGCCTGGAGCCGAGAGCTCCAGGCTGCCGGTTCAGGGAGTTGCTAATCGCTACGAAGGATATTAGTTGGCTATCTCAGTCTGCGCTGTCAGTGTTAACGGCTATTGTTGTGTACACGCTAAGCTAAACTACTGTAGAGAGTGTGTGGACGGGACCGTGGAAGTTGTTAATAAAGAAGGTGCCTCCTAGAAACTCTGTCTCTGAATTGTTGACACTACACAATGATATAGCCCCTAACAGAGTGGAAGCTCTATTAATGTACACATGGCTTGTCAGCTTGTTGCTGTCTGGCAGTCCCACAACACGATGGTGTCACCTGTGGCAGACCCCTCAAATTGAAATGCGCGATCGAGGCCACCGTGGGGTTCCTGAGATCGACTCGAGGCAGCGTGGGAATAGCGACAGTGAGGGGGAGACGGATCGCCGCGTCTGTGAGATTTGAAGTGCCGAGTGTGAAGCACGTGGCGGGCATGAGAACGGCTCCTGATGCCGCGAGAGTGCGAGCCACTGCGAGATGCGTGGAGCAGGAGGCCTGGTGCCCTCTAGGGAGCTCTCTGGAAATCCCTCCAGTGGAGGCTGTTCCCCTCCAGCACACGCATTACCAAATACACAGTTTGTATAATTTGCTCAGTTTTTTTCGCATGTACAAAAATGTTGTTAGCTGGATAATGTTTTCCACAATCGATGTTGATCGATGCATCATGACATTCCTATCATGTACAGCGACGAGTACCCTGCGCAGAGACTTGCACAGAAAACATTTTGTATTAAGCAAGGTTTATTTCTCTACTTAACGGGTATTATAACTAAAGTACAGCTAATGCTACATGACATAATGTAAATCTAACACAACTGTATGACTTACAAATATGCAAAAAATCTAACTTATTTAAAATGGGTTATCATTCAGAACATGTTCATAAATGAGTCGCTGTAATTGGGCTTTAGGTGGATGTTGATCAAATCGCTCTCACTAAACCGGTTTTGTTCTCGAGCTCTGCACTGAAATCTCCACCAGGTTGGGGTCGCGCTGCTTGACCCCTTCCCTCATCCAGCGCCAGCAGCCCCAGCGCGAGGGAGCGGCCCCCAGCTCACAGCCGCTAGGACTATGGAACCATCTCCTAGCGGTGCCACTACCCCTGCAGTAGCACCACGCGTGATTTTCCTCGCGCTCCAAATATTACGCGACTCGTTTGATCGACATTGTAAAGAAGTGGCACCGTGATGCTGCTCCATGGTGCTATCTGAAGGCCTTTTCTGTGAATAAACATTGGCGTTGAGGAGTCAAAACGGGACATTGTTTAGCATTCTGATTAAAGCCAGGATTGTGATTACACCGTTAAGCCTATTAGTGATGAGGCTAAGATAACATGGAGTGTTATGACGAGGCTTAGGGATCAGGGCTCGGGTTATGACTGGGAATAGTTATAACGTTAAAATTCTGCTAGGCAGGGTCAACTAACCCCCACGACCCGCACCCGCATAGAGAGGCCCTCATCGAGTCGTGGATTGGTACGCGTGTTTCTACATAATGCACACACGTGTTTCTAAATAATATACACGCGTGTTTCTACATAATGTACACGTGTGTTTCTACATAATGCACACACGTGTTTCTAAATAATACACGCGTGTTTCTACATAATGTGCACGTGTGTTTCTACATAATGTACACGTGTGTTTCTAAACAATCTACACGCGTGTTTCTACATAATGTACATCTGTGTTTCTAAATAATTTACACGCGTGTTTCTACATAATGCACACGTGTTTCTACATAATGCACACGTGTGTTTCTACATAAAGTACATGCGTGTATCTACGTAATGTACACGTGTGTTTATCAACAATGTACACGTGTGTTTCTACATAATGCACACGTGTGTTTCTACATAAAGTACATGCGTGTATCTACGTAATGTACACATGTGTTTCTCAACAATGTACACGTGTGTTTCTAAATACGGAGGGTAAAACCGGTGGACCAGGAGTTCATTCCACGCGACCACCACGAGGAAATAAAAGTGAAACCTCATCAGAGCTATGAAGAGGCACACTTTGTATTAGAGCATATTGGGAAATTTGAGAGCCGTTGACGTAAGAGAAGTGACTTGTGCAGGACGCGTCACTCGAAGGGATGATGGCCGGGGTCAATACTAATGATGGCATGGCAGGTAAAGGAGAGAACATGCCTGAGAAGATGTCTACCGTGGCCACAGAGAAATGAATTGGTTCATGTGCGGGACCTGTATAGATTGTGGCATCACAAGACCATGATATATGGTGACGGATTGGAGAGGTGTGCATGTTGCAGTGGATAGGTCATGGATGATGGTGCATCTTGATACAATCCTTGGGCGTGGTGAGAGTCTCATACAGCACGACGTGGATGTTGTACTCTTGCCTGTAGCGCTGTCTCCTGTCAGGTTCGCCACTCCGTCAGCACACTGCGCCATCGCTTGGTCGCGGTAAGGGAGCAGGTTAACACTGTACGAGTTCGTGTATTATGGATAAATAATTGTGCACGCATCACGAGTCACGGCAGCAGTCGTCATCTCGCAAGCCATCAGTCATGAGGCCGCGAAGGGCCATGCTGCCACCTGTCTGTTGCAATCAACATCTGAACGTGTCGTCCACATCATGATCCCAACAGAGGTCCCGGCATCGTGAGATGAGGGCTCCGGTAAGGGAGCCGGCAGCAGGGATTGGCAACGAGCACCGCAATAGAAAAGGAAATAAATCAGACGACTGGACATGGGAACTGTGTGATGTGAACCTTGCCGCTGGATTTAAATATCTCAGCAGGTCCTCATTCACTGCAGACAATGTTCTTTGAAACAACACTCACATATGTTACTGGGTAAAGACCCAGACTTGCCCCGTCTACTGTGTTCAAGCCCTTTTTTCAGTCCACTGCTGGATGAGGGCCTTCCCACGCTGTGCAAATAGTGGAGTTATTTGACCATACCTCACCACACTGGTAATGCGGTTTCCTAAGCAACATTTATCGAAAGTAATAGCAGTTATTAATGTAAAATGTGAATTGGAAACCCGGGATACGAGGTGACTCGTGGAGGTCCATGGCCCCATCGTGAACAGCAGTGCCCCCCATTCATAGCTTCTTGGAGGGGGCTGGCGAGCCACTCAACTCCACGCTAAGGAGGTAACCACGGCCAGAGCCACTGATGCCAAGGTTTCTTCCAACCGCCTCGCGCATTCTACTTTGTACACTGCTGGAGGAAACATGACGCGTCTTACGTTTAACCTCCATAGCTTTAACATTCAAATATATATAATAGGTGACGTTTCAGAAAATTGCCCTTCTGCATAGCACATAAATCTAGCGCATCACTCGCCATTGATGTTCGCCGTGACCGGAAATCAAACTTCGGTGACCGAGTTTGTAGCACAGTGCACGAACACCTGGCATGGCACATGGATCAGAGACAGACAACAAACAAAATGGCGAAAACATGTAAGTGCTCAAAACAGCATGGGAATATTTATGCTAAGAATTACACTGACATTCACAGCAAGAGGAACGCATGCATTCACGAATATACGCAAGTTATAGACATCAAATTGACTGTGAAGAATGGTAAGTGGGTTGGACAGGATGTGCCGCTGGAAGTGATGGGTCGCTGGTGGTCGAGGCTAATGACGGAGTGGCAGCCAAGAGGTCACGCGCCCAAGAGGACACCAACCATGAGAATGGGGCCACGAGAGCAGCTCGTGTGCAGGTGCTGCTGGGTTGATGCTGCGCAGGTTGAGAGACGGTGACACTTCGGAGGGCTTTGTCCACCAGTGGATTCTTCGTGGTTCATTATGGTGACGCGCTAACACGAACGAGTCTAAGCACGGATCATTGTTACCCAGGAAAAACTCACTCAGTCACGTGCATTTTGTCAGGAGCGTCCTGCCAAGTTTTCGCAGTTGGGGACCATGATTGCTACGTAGATTCCCAGTGTACAATTTGCGAGTAACATTTCACATTTGAAAAACTTTTCTGCCATGACGCCGGCAGGCAGTGGTCTACTCTTGCGATTGACGTCAGGTGATCTTCAACGCTCACCGTGAAGCAAACAGCGCATGTGCCGTGGTTAATAGACCCGCGGTGTTCATGAGGACGGCCGCTCGATGACAACCGTGAAACCCTGCAGCAAGTAGAGAGCGCTGCCGCCAGGCACGTGACAGCCACATTGCTGCACGGCGCCGCGACCCGGAGCATGGAGACCGCCCCCCCAACCCGGAAGCCCCGCCCCCTCTCAGGGCCACGCCCCCTGGATCCTCCTCCCAGACTCAGCCCCTCCCCCAGCAGCGCGGCACGATGAGCCGCTCGGTGCTGCCCATGCGCTGCTGCTCCCAACTGCAGCGAGGGCGTGGGGGCTGCTGCTGCTGTTGCTCGGCAGCCGCGAGAGCCGTCGTCGCCGTGCGGCAAGGCCCATGCACGTGGTGGCTGCACGCGGCTCTTCGTCGTCATTGTGCGTGGCGACGGGCCCCGTGCCGCTATCGCCGGTACTGCTGGGAGAGTCGCCAAGGCAGCTGCGCGCCCAGCCGATGTGGCGAGGCGCGAGGGACGGAGGAGCCAAGACTCTTGACTCGGGTGTGGTCACTGCGGACACTCGCAGGCGTTTACCAAACGCACCCTTGGTTTCGGGGGTCATGGCCTTCCTCGGCATCCTTCATAGGCACGGCCAACTCAGCTGGAACGTGCCAGATCCTGCAAGATATCGGAAGCGAAGCAGCGTGGACCTCGGATCGCGCTTCGACGGGCAAACACCGCGCATGGAGCAAGTGCAGGGGGCGGTGTGGGCAGCAGAGGGCAGCGCGGCAACGTCCGTTGCTCTCTCCTCCTCCGCCTTCACCACCCCGCATTGACCAGCGTGGTGCACGATGGTCAAATATAGTGACCCTCGCGGCTGGCACGGCGTAGGGAGGCCTTCATCCAGCAGTGGAGTGACAACAACGGGATGCCCATATACACGTTCCCTTGCACTGTGCACAATTTGGAACCTGCACTAAATTTTCCTTTCATCGTAATCTAAAGGTTGGACAGCCAAGACGAATCGGCAGGAGCGGTCGCAGTTGTGTCCAGTTGATGCTGAATGAGTTGTATCCACGTCAAAACAACGACCATGACATTGAAGTTCGTGTCCGATTCCCAACTCTCATATCAAACCCTCGGAGCAATGGCACGAGAGTGTCCATACTTCTGTGAGCATGAGATTTGTATGTGAACATGTTTCATCATGGCGATTTTTAGTTTGTCAAATGTTGTACTGGACGTCTGTAAAAAAGAGCTGTATACCTCATCGGAATCTTCCAGTATAACTACATATTGTTTCTGTATGTACGTTGAAAGCTAATCAACACTATTGGTTACAACTGGACTCTGCATGATGAAGATTACTCAAGCAAGCACTGAGACAGGCTGACTCAGATGGATGAGCTTATTATACTCTGCACAGACACAGCTGACACAGCAGGAAGAACACGCGGCTTGTTTCACTCAGCCGCGCCACACGGCTGGGTGCGTGTTGGTTGAGTCGAGTCTCAGCATCTCCCAGCACCGACGGGCGTGGGGCAGTGCCCACTCCCACTGGGGGCCCTGAGCCAGTGGTGAAAACTCCACATTCCTATTGACGAGGCCAGTCTATCCAAGACAACCACTTCCAGCTGTCCAGAAGGTGGTGCTTATTTCATCTTCCACAGAGGGATGATGAGCTCAGCCTGCCCGTGACTGTAATTGGAATGAGCAGACTGTGAGGCAGCGGCTCTTCCACAGAACCCCCCGGCTCTCAGTGTTTATTCGAGGGGGGGGGGCACTAAAGCACGCCTCGCCTTGGTGAGTGTGAGTGGGGTGAGGAGTGTAGACGTGGGGCCATAGAAGTACTGCACAACAGGTGATATTGTTACTTTTGTAGTGTCGTGACTACAGCCACCACTGTGAGTGTAGACAGTTAAATGTCTCTGTGGGTCGCGCCAGCTGCAGTGCTGGAGGGGAACCGGGTGCCCCGATTGGACGCGCTAAGGGCACATGACCGGAAGCGGGCCTCGTTTGGACGAGTTAAGGACACGTGGCCAAAAGCGGTACATCGATTGGACGACCTAAGGGCACGCGACCGGAAGTGGGCCTCGATTGGGGGGTCAAGCGCACGTGATCTGAAGCGGTGCCTCGATTGGAGGAGTTAAGGGCACGTGGCCGGAAGCGGGGAGCGCCGGGTTGATACAGCAAGGGGCGGGGGCCACGAGACAAAGTGGGGGGGGGGGTGGACGTCAGGGGGACTCGGGGCTCGTGTCGGGGATCACGAGTTAACAGGCACGTTTAGAGTGAGCAGCCTAGGACAAGTTAGCCCCACTTAGGGGCCGTCCATAAATGACATCACGCGATTTTGGACGATTTTACCCCCCCATCACACGGTGTCACAAAAAGTCAGACCCCACCCTCAAATATGACGTCACAAAGCTCTGCCCCCCCCAAAAAACATGCTTCAAATCGCTTTAAACTATTGTCATTGTAGTGCGTATTTAATGTGGCGCTGCACTCTGATGTTGTAGGAGAAAACATTTATTCAAAAGTCTATTCAATTAAGTAGAACGTGTTGACAAGATTTATTCAAAGTTGCGCATTTTGATGTGACGTCACATTTCTCAAACCCCCCCCCCCTCGTCACACATTGTCACAAATGTCTCACCCCCCCCCCCCCAGGTGCGTGACGTAATTTATGGACGGCCCCTTAGCAGAATCCGGTGTACAGTGAATTGTTTAATAAACGCGTTGCCTCCTACAGCAGTGTGTGTGTACCTCAGTCGACATACACTACACTTTGCCCTCTTATGATCAAAGTGGCCTCCCTGCCTGTAACACCTATCATGACGCGGACTGTACGTGGAGTACTTCAATACCAGTGGACACTGACACAACATCGACAACGAAGTCGAGGGCCCCGGATCAACATTGAGACTCAATAGTTGTTGGGAGTCTCTCGACAAAGGTTAAAGGGAGCCCCACGGCTTCTGAGAAGCACGAAGCGAGGCGCGCCTCACGGATTCGAGTCGTCCGCTTTCTGGTAAGACCGCGAGCCGCTGTCTCCATCGCCAACAACGCGGAGGCTCCCCAAGCGGAGGCGTCATGGCCCCTGCCCTCAGCACGTGGACCAGCAGCAGCTATGGGAAGCTAACCACGCAGCAGCGCATTCATCGTTGCAATAAATCTCAACTCATCACGTGTTCAACCAGTCTATAGATCACCCCTCCGAGCAAACAACACGGCTGTGTTTGGCACGGTCACGATCAACAGAAAATGTGAAATAAATAAAAATGACGCCACTCATTGTTGTGTCACCGGTCATAGAAGTCGCAGCAGCTACTAGAGAAGGGTTCGTGTGAAAGGACAGAGCCGAGGCACGGGTAGACTGCGCAGCTTCAGGGTGCCTGCTGGGGGCAGCGACACTGCGAGAGGCCGGGCAACTCGGAGTCCGCTTGTGGGAGAGCACCGCGGATTTAACTCCGCGCGCCGCACCCTGGGGCACAGCCGGCAGCGTTTCAGTCTGCAGGCACGTGGCCTCGTGGCAATTCGAGCCAATCACCGCCAGCCTGGCGTGGCCCCAAACACAAACCGCGAGCATTGCTACAAATAAACAAAGAGGTCGTGGATGCAGGCTGCATTACTATAGCAACACAGCCATTCCTTACGAAAAAATGTCTACTTCACAAGTTTTAAATGCTTAAATGAATATATAATATACATTTTGTAAAGAGCACAAACAATTAATCCCGTTTATCAACATCGTTGGAAATCGCCGCCTCACATTTTCTCGTCCTGCGCCATACAAACTGTTATATCACGAAATGCGATGCGCGTTGGTGATTGTTCACTTTCGTTGAGTGCCGTCGTTAAGGGGAGCACCGTGCACAGTTTGGGTCAAGCTGAGACCGCCTCCGCTTCGGATTTGATGTCACAATAACCCAAGCAGCATGCTGGCCAGTGGATAGGCTAGTCCCTGTCATAGGAATGTGGAATATTAATTGCGAGCTCAGGTCCATTAACGAGTAGAGCACCACCCAATGCTTGCTTGAGCAGGACTGTGACTGATCGTTTGAATGGGCATGGTTCTTGTCAATGAGCTGCAGCAATGCAACATTATTATATTGGATAGCGAGCTGCTCAGATGCAATACACATAACGGTTTCCCAATGTCTAAGGCAAGAGACAAGGGGATGTCTCTCTGTCCAATGAGACATTTGTTTTCACAAAATAACAAAACCCTGAAGCAATCCCTACAAAACGTGAACGCACTTTTACCAACTTTGCCAGATGAAAGATTTTGTAAAAAAATTGGCAGCAAAATACATTCACAAAAGGTATTAAAGCCCCACCTCCAATGTTTTTTTTTATACAATTATACAGCCCCTAACAGAGTGGAAGCTCTATTGATGTACACATGGTCTGTCAGCTTGTTGGTGCCGGGCAGCCCCACAACACACGATGATGTCACCTGTGGCAGACCCCTCAAGTTGAAATGCGCGATCGAGGCCACTGTGGGGTTCCTGAGATCGACTCGTGGCAGCGTGAGAACAGCTGCAATGAGGAGGAGACGGAATCGCCGCGTCCGTGAGATTTGAAGCACTGAGTGTGAAGCACACGGCGAGCGTGAGAACGGCTCCTGGTGCCGCGAGAGTGCAAGCCGACTACGAGACACGTGGAGCAGGAGGCCTGGCGCCCTCTAGGGGGCTCTCTGGAGATCCCTCAAGTGGAGGCTCTTCCTTCACCAGCACACGCATGACCAAATACACAGCTTGTATAATTTGCTCAGTTTTATTTAATATGTACAAAATAATTGTGAGTATATTGACACGTACCCTGCAAAGAGACTTGCATAGATAACATTTCGTGTAAAGCAAGGTTTATTATCTCTACTTAAACACGTATTATAACTAAAGTACAGCAAATGCTATGTGACATAATGTTAATCTAACACAACCGTATGGACTTACACATTTACAATTTTTTAAAACTTATTTGAGGTGGGTTATAATTTATAACAAGTTAATAAATGAGTGTCTGTAATGCGGGCTTTGGGTGACTGTTGATCAAATTGGTCTCACTAAACCGGTTTGATCTCCTGCGTTGCCAGTATTTCTGGCCCAAATTGATGCAAGACGTGGCCGCCTGGGTACAGGGCTGCCGCGCTTGTCAACAGTGCGGGCCGAAACCGACACGCTATCAGGTACCCCTAAGGCCATTCCGCGTCAGCCGCACGAACCAGCTGGTCGGGATCGACCTACAGGGGCCACTTCCGCGGTCCCATCGAGGCAACCGGTATATCCTAGTAGCGGTGGAGTATTTCACCCGCTACCCCGTGGCAGTGGCCATCCCTGATAAAACGGCCCTGGTGGTGGCCCGGGCATTCGTGGAGCATTACGTACTTAAGCATGGGATCCCGGAACGAGTCCTCACCGACCAGGGTAGCGAGTTCGAGGCCGAGCTGTTCCAGGCACTGTGCCGAGAGTTCGGAATCCAGAAGGACCGAACCACAGCGTACCACCCCCAAGCGAACGGTATGGAGGAGCGCATGAATCAGACCTTAGCGGGGAAGCTCAAACGTATGGCGGCCGCAAATGAACGGGATTGGGACGAACACCTCCCCTACGCCCTATTCGCCTACGCCACCACCGTACCCCGCCACCCGAAGGCCCCGAAATCCCGGGGTACCCGCACCCCCCGTGCTCGGGGACCTCGCACACTACATGGGCCCCGCCGGGCCCCGACCCCGAGACGCCCCAATCCAGTCAGGAGACGGCGCGGGCGACGGCCCCTAAACCCTTCTGCTGATGAGTTTGTGCCCCAGCCCGCAGGTGCCGGGGACGGGGAGAGCTGTTGGAATGGAGGAGAAGGCCGCCGCAGGAACTCCAGAGAACGAAGCCACCCACCCCGAGACCAGCTACGAGGTCTGAACGGATCCCCCGGACCCCGCAGCGTCTCCTCGTGGGCGCGGCCAAAGCAAGGTGCTCCAGTCAATCCGAGACGGGGACTGGCACTTCGGGGGGCTATGTGATGCCGCCGCCGCGAAGCCGCTCGGCGGGCGCCCCATCTACGACCTCGCCCCACCAAGCAATGGGGCCGATCCCGCTTCCCCCTCACCGCTCCCCACATAAACACACCCTCACACAATTCCCCCCATAGAGCTCCGAGGGGAGGTCCCCTGGCTGGCAGGTTTTCACCCAAAAGCCCTCGTAGGGATAATCTTCACGGTTTCCTGCGGCCAAGGAATTGGACGTACTCCCCCGATGCTAATTCGCACCGCGGCGCTGTGACCTGCGTTAAGATTGCATGGTCACGGCGGGGGNCTGCCCAGCCACCGCGGTTGAAACGTACCCCCCACACACACGTATCAGTGAGGCAGGCAGGGGTCCACAACCACGAACTAAGGGGAAGCCAGAGGGGGGGGGCGGCTGATTGGCGTGGCGGTATACTCGGGAACCACCGGCACGCCGCAGCACGAGGCGAGCCTTGTTACGACAAGCCGCGGCGGATTGGCATAACAAAGGCGTTCGTGCACCACCGCTGCGGCCAGCAGGCAAACCCATTGTTAAGGAAACCTTGGAATGCGGCTTAACGGACGGGGCGACCTGATTGGCCGAGTAGGCTCTCGGGTCGGCATACTTTGATGTAGGTAAATGATAAAAGGGGGGCGCAGACAGGTAGAGGCCCTCTTGCTCCAAAGTCAGCCCACGGGACGGTCTGCAGCCCGGCCACTCGAACGTCCGTGTGACGCGTCGAGGTGCGCAGTGGAGACGAGATCAACGGAACGCCGTGGGCATCTAACCGTGAGTAAGCGGAAAGGGAGTATTGGGATAGAGGCTAGAGGAACCAGAACCGCTTCGAACCTATCAATCAGATAAATCGGGTACAGACCCTGGGACGATAGCGTAGACCTGCCTCGCCGATCAATACGGACCCAACAGTAAATCGCAGTCGCCGATAATAAATCATTAATAACCCAGCGCAGCCTCGTGTGGTTTTATGAGTGGGTGAAAGCGCATGGTGCTGTGTGTATGTGTGTGCGCTCGTAACGTGGGTGGTCAGGCTCCGTCTGTCGCCGCGGAGACTTGTGCGGTGTGAGGGCTCACACCCACCGTAAACGCCTGTGCCGCAGTCCCTTTAAACGAGCGTTCCCGCCCGCTCGCGGAGGCCGCGTGGGTGCGAGCAACGTCATTCGCCCTCCGACCCCTGACCCCCGTTCAGAGCGTGTGATTGGCGGAGAGGCAACGCAGTGTTTACAGGCGTACGGAAGCCGGCGAGTGTTTACAGGCGTACGGGAGCGGGCGACGAGCCATGCCTCTCACGCGGACTCGTGGTGGGGCGAACCAGGGAGGGGAGCCGTCGGACGACAATCCCTACCCCACGAGTGATGAGCCCAGCGGCGGCCGTGGCTGTTCGCATACAGCGAGGAGTCGGGGAGCGGCGGGACCTCTGCAGCCGGCGCGCAGCAGGGAGAGGCCTCGGGGGCCAGCGGCCTCAACAAAGACGCCAAGAAGAGTCAAGCCTCCAGTCAGCGGACCTGCCAGTAGCCCACCTGGCTGGGTCACACTAGAGTAGCTGAGCGTTAGAGAAGTGTGTTGTTAGTTCGAGTAGGTCGGTGGTCACCACCCTATGTGTAATGTACAGTGTTATAATACTTACTGTTCTAATAAATGAGTGTTGCCTCCCTAGAAGTATTTGCGCCTAAATCAAACCGACTACATTTGGTGTTAGAAGTGGCTAGCATTAGGTGTTATCCTAGTCATTATAGAATGCGCCCCATTACTACAACTTACCTTGACGCTTTCACATGACAGGGACGGCGGGAAAATCATCTTCCGGCCAGCCCCGGGGTCTGCAGCCCGGTGAAGGATGGAGATGGCGCTGCAGGCGGGGCAGCAGGATGCACATCACGTCGCTGCTTCACTGCCATCGAGAAAGAGAGAGCACTGGAGCTGGAGGAGCGAGGATGCCGCCGCTGCTGCGGGTGCCTGGGCGGGAAATTCGCGCGGGAAATTCGCATGGGAAATTGCGCACGCGGCCGCCACCTTTGCGACCGTTCGGGACGCTGTTCCCGCCAAAATGCCGTTCCCACCATTTTCAACACCTGCGGAGGGAGATTTTAGGCCATCTTGGTGGCATCCTGTCGCAAGAGGATGCCGTGCTCGCCATCCAAGATTCTTCAAGTTCCACCCTGCCATCCTCCGTCCTCACAGTCTCTAAGGCGAGTCGTGACACAATGCACTCAGCCCTAAAAACACACCTCACCCATCTTACACATGCCGGGTTGCTTTTGCGTGTTGTTTTTTTTGCTTGCTGGGCTATGGTACGTGTTTTTCTGGCTGTGTGAGTGCAGAATGAACACGGCGTCTGTGCTCGTGTGTTGCTGTGGACATTTTTTTTTGTGTGCGGTTACGGGATCGTTATCTTGATGGGGCAGTTAATGATTAATTCGTTGTCGGGTGTCCCGAGCTCCGTTAACATCCTGTGGATTACTGTGTTAATAAAACGCATTGTTACATCGTTTTTGTTGTTGCGGAGTCGCGATTGTTATTGGGTATACTGTATGGAGCTTCGCTTGTGATTGTCAATGTGTGACTGTCAGACACTTTGATTGTCATTGTTGCTAAGGTAGAGACTGTATGGAGCTTTCCTCGAGAGTGTTAACAGTGTATGGACTGTTGGGTACTTGCTTGTGATTATTTACTATGTACGGATTGTCTGGATTATTGCTTGTATGTGTTGTGATGTTGTGAAATTGCGATTGTGGGTGGGATGACTGAGTGTTGCGTGTTTCGTGAGTTGGGTGTCGAAGCCCATGGAAATCCCATGGTTGCGGTAGTGTGGATTTTTGAATGACATGACCGGTGTGGTTCGAACTCGCTGATGGGTTCGAGGGTGCCCCTTGGGTTCTGTGTGGATCAGGGGTGCGTTGGGCTGTGGATTGCCTCCAGATGGCATCGCTCTCTCCGCTCGATTGTGTACAGCCAAATGCTGCAATGCGAGTCTTGGAGAGAGTGATCGAAGTGTCCTCTCTGTCTCGATTTTGTACAGCCGAACGCTGAAATGCGATCCTGGTGAGAGACACGCTTTAAAATTCCCCCGAATGACCGACGCGTGCTACTGGTTGTGACGCCGCGTCGGTAAGGCAGTGGGGTGGTAACATGGAAATTCCCCCGATATGGCCGACGTGCATGGTTTTAGGATGGAGACGCCACGTCGGAAAGGCAGGGGAGTGCTAACGGGTGACATGTAATGTTTGTGGTGGTCCTCAGTGAGGGCTGCTGGGACCCAAGCGCGGGAAACCGCGGAGATGTTTGCACGTTGGGCCGCCATTTTGTGCACGCGCAGAAAACCACAGCGATATTCATCGGCTGGGCCGCCATGGGGATGCGGGTTGCGCATGCGGTTGCCATTTTGTACATACACGGGTGGCCTCGGAGATGTGGGGTTTACACGTGTGAACTATTTCTGGGCAAGAGCAGGCGTTTTTTTTCTGTCTGCCACGTCGATTTTACATTATTTGTGACTAAAAATGTAGATACTGAGGCAACCCTGAAGTGCGACTTCTTTGCCCAGTACATGGGTCACCCTGGAAGCATGACTTCCTTGACCCGGGATGTTGTACAACATCCAACGTTGTACTTTGGGTGCAGCATACTGGCTCGATTCCTTGAGCCAGTACATGGGTCGACCCTGGGACGTAGGGAGACGTCCGGAATGTTAAGCGGTGTGTGGGTGGGTGTTAGACTTTCGGTCTTCACCCTATTGCCACCTGTGGGGTGGAATGGTGCAGAGCGGTGTGAGACCCTGCCATCCATGGGGTGGTTGTGTGATTTTGGTTTGATTACCGGTGTTGGTTGTGCATCCAACGTGTCGAAATCTGTGTTTTTTTGTTTTTCTTTCTTCCACCGGGCGGAATATGACCATCTCCACTTTCCTGGGCCGGGTGGCTGTTGTGTCCGACGAGCTGAGACGCGGGCCCGTGGTTGTGTGCCTCAGGAGGTAGTTTATTCTCGTCACAGGATTCCTGCACCTGCCGGCCTTGAAGTCGCCGGTTGTGCTGACCGGATGTGGACTTGAAGGGGGGAGTAGAGCGCCCGTACGTCACTCCTGCTCATCCTGTTGCCCAACTCCTGGAGAGGGGCCGTGCCCTTTTTGTGCCTTTTTCAAAGTTCTCCCCGGACCTCCAGGGAGAGCGTGCTTGCCTCCCCTGGGGGCTCGGCCACGCGAACTCGTTCGAAGACTGGCCGCTGTGCATGACTCTCACACCTTGTGGATTGCCTACACCGTTGTCAAACAGTGACTTTCATATGTCGGTGCGTGCGTACAAATTCACACGGATGGGCTGTACTGAGGGATAAGTGGGTTGACCAGTTTTTTTGGTGTACATGTGTTGTTGTTGGTTCCCCTCGTCCCATACGTTCTTCCCTTCCCCCTCTCGGTGCGTGTACATATGTTACTCGCGGTAATTATTATCGGTCGCCGGTTATTTATTGATGTTATTGTTGGAGGCACACTGGTTTTTTTATGTATTGTCACAGCCGGGACGGCTGTTTTTACACGGGGGAGGGTGATGTAGTGATTGTAGCATCACTACTGTGTATACACGCACACGTGTGACGTCACTATGCCGGGAGCGTCACTACCACGTGGGTCTATACACACACATGACGTCATCCCGGCTGGATACGGGAATGACGTCAGGGCTGGTTCGGGACTGGGGAGGCCACCGGGGTGATGTGAGGCCGTGGCACTCTTTGTGATCCCAGCTGGACACGTGACCGGACAGCAGGGAGGCTTTGAGAGGGTTCTCGAAGGGAGGCGTGGCCGGGGTGGGGCCGGGCACGCCGAGCCCCATATAAGCAGTCTCCTCACGAGGTTCGGGGCTGCCCGTGCCAAGAATGAAGATGCATCGTGAAGACACCAAGAAGAGGCAAGCCTCCATTCAGCGGACCTGCCAGTAGCCCACCTGGCTGGGTCACGCTAGAGTAGCTGAGCATTAGAGAAGTGTGTGTTAGTTCGAGTAGGTCGGTGGTCACCACCCTATGTGTAATGTACTGTGTTATAATACTTACTGTTCTAATAAATGAGTGTTGCCTCCCAAGAAGTGTGTTTGCCTAAATTGAACCCACTACACATGTATCGTAAGCATTAAGAGTCGGAATGAATCGATGGATAGACGCGGTGTACCTACAGCCCTAATCAGTCTCTCTGCCCTACACAGTAATTGCGCTCTCAGTCTACAGGGCGCTCGCAACACAGCCAAGCCTCGGCTCACGGGGGAGTTGGTGGGGGTGAGTGGGAGCTGTGGAGGGTGGGTGGGGGTAGCGGGGGGAAGGAAGGACCCTCCCTGCTCACCGGGGTTCTGAGCGAGCTCGTGGTCGTAGTTGTGAAAGCACTCCGTGTTGTTGAAGCAGCTGCTGAGCGCGCATTCTGCACAGTGGACGTACAGAGACGGGACTGAAAAACGCTCACACACAAAGGCACTCACAGCAATGACAGCGCGCTCTCGAATAACAGTGACAATTATTCAACCCAGGTAAACCTTGCTCAGTCTGGCGCTTATTCTTTAGGACGGTCCTGCATTGTGATGTTAGCTAATTTCAAACAATAATCCAATATCTGTGTACAATATTTCACAGACATAAATGTCAGTGACTCTGAAGCACGGGGGTTGATAGTGGTCAGGTGAAGTTTGGGAAGTGCTTTGATGGTTTTGGCGATGGTGGTAAGTTTGTTCAGGTTAAATAAAGATACAAACTGTGCTCTTGGCTCCTGTAAAAGACACTCGAGTTGGCCAGTAGTGGCCTTTACCAAGTTGTGGCAAGAGCCAATTGCCTCTCAAGGCGTTTTTATGATGGTGGAAGTCGGGCCTGGGCAGTTGAGATGGCATGGGAACACCAACGGATGGGTCACGCTGGAGACACGACAGAGGAGGTGTGGATGGGTGGTGAGAGTTGGTCAGCCGTGGTGGGATTGGAGGAGACATACTCACCCACATGGTCGTCGGAGGCGTGCGGCCGCTTCAGCAGGGCTTCAGCTGCATTGGGAGGAAGGGAGAACCACAAGCCACACACCGCTAGTACAGCCGCCTATGAAGGCTGACGTGTCACATGAGTGGGTCGTGTGGCTACCCGGTGCTGATGTTTACACATTGAACAACGGAGGCCAGGACTGGTTCAGAGATTACTCCCCACTTATTGCTACCGTGGTCGAGCATCAATCTCAGGTCACCAGGTTCAGAGCACGGTGTGCTAACCACTGCACCACCACTCATCCAAACAGCCAGGCACCCCCGGTCTCACCCATACCCCGCTGTGACCCCATCTCCACTTCCACGTCTGGTGGGGCTCCCCTCCTCACACTGACACCACACAGCTCAGGCTATCACAGCGCGATGCAGTACGATACACGAGCGTCTCCTTGGGCAGTGGAACACACACCGGGAGTGCGTGCCGCTCTACTGCACGGTGCCTAACAATTTGCTTGAAACGCATGGGGAGCGGTGCTTCAGGCCGTATGGGAATTGTTCAAAACCCCTCAGTTCCTTGCAAGCCTCGCCAGAGTTAACGCAGCACACACATTGTGTTCACAGGAGCTACTGCATAGGAATGCAACCCGTGTGGTGTTTTACATTTCACAGCAGCAGATGGAGTGGCACTTTTTGATGAATCTCACAATGGCGAAGAAACACATTTTATCAACCACCATATTGTATCGACTTTTCTTATTCCTAAAGTACGAGTTAACGATTTTATTTTATGGGAGACACAATTCAGGCATTACTGGGCCACATTTTGTGACATTCACAGTGGAAAGCTCTGTAATTAAGGGTCATGGGTGTTGTTTGACCATACTTCACCACCCTGGTCATTGTAGGTTCGTGAAGGTGCCAGGACCGGTTGAGATGCCACTCGCCGCCGACGTTCGCCGTGGCGTGGGAATGGACCTCGGGCTGCAGAGTTCACATCGCGGTGGTGCACCGATCACCGCTACGGCTACGACTACGCGCTGCGCCTGTGGCTATGGACAGCAGCGGCTTCTCCCCTGCGAGGAACGAGGATCACGCCGGATTGGCCCTGAGCGGTGCCGCTGGGCAGCCGGCACATGGAGCACACTGACTATAGCGGGGGATCAGCCCCTCAATGCGTTTACTGTTCAATTCTCGCAACGTGGTGGTCATTTATGGGTACTGAACTGAACTGTGTTGACCCGCCCAGCTGGGACTTGAGCTGGCAAGCTTCCACTTGTGAGTGATGTCCTGTGACCGTGGCCCATATCGGAGCCCTCTACCACTCGTGAATAAGCGAAGCAGGCGATGCTGCGTGTGGGTAACTGGGCTTTCTCTAGACGCTAAATTATCTCTCTCTCTCTCACGGCTGTTTTCTTATTTGCTTGTTTGAAATGGTCACGTCCGAAAATGGTTTGTGAATTTGACATGAGGACTTTGACGCACGAACATCGCACTCTTCAAACAGAAACTCGCCACAGGAGTTTCATGTCCTACACTAAAGACCGTGCAGTAAATCTCGATTTGAAGCTTTCGTGACTGCAAGGATTCATATTCTTAGGTTTTTTCGGTAAAGTCACGTAGGTAAAAAATAAAAATAATAGAAATAATAATAGAAATAAAATAATAAATCACGATGTTTCGGAAGCAACACAAGTCTCCGTCATCAGGTGGGACCGTCACAGCTAAATTTACTGTATCAAGTGAGGAATAATCCAAGAGGCAAGCTCTTAAATACAAGTTAAGGGGAGGGGGGGGGCTTATCTGAATGTGGTAGCCAGGGAATGGAACAATGGGGGGGGGGGGCGACGGGGCTAAAAGAGAATCCCGAGTCTTTTAGCAGAGTCCAACGTACCGGGACGCAGGAGGATTATGCCGAAGACGCGCTGCTGCCTTCTGACAGCCCACGGGGGAGGACCGAGGCGTGCCTCCCCCAGCGCAGTACGCCGGCCATCCATCGAACACCCCGCCGCCGTCGCAGGAGACGTTACGCACGACACACGCGCGTGTCGCCGACCTCCTGCAGGCTGCAGCATCTTTTTTAAACAACCTGCATCTCGGCGGACCAGCAGCTGAAATCGCCATCACGGCCTCACCATCAGCAACGCCCGCGGACGATTCAAAATTGGCTGCTGTTACGACTCGCCAATCGGCGTCCATTTCCGCGTCATTGCCTGCGCGGCAGCCACAAGCGGCCGCCACTGCCGCTGTACTGGCTGCTCCCACCACACCGACTGCGGCTCGTCTACGGCTCGTCTACGAAGCCACAGTCTTTACAGCAGAGGCTGCGGCGCTCAAGGAGTGTTCCGCTTCAGAAGGCGACTGGGCCGCCTTCCAGCGCAGGTTCACCACAAGCGCTAAAACGTCGGGGTGGTCAGAAGAGGTGGCGCTTCAAGCTCTACCATCGGCACTCGACGACGAAGCGCTGGCGGCCTTCCTCACTGTGCGCCTGCAGATCGCGCCACCCTGCAGCAAGCGCTTCAGCAGCGACCATCCGCCACCGCTTCGTGGATAGACGGCGCAGGGAGCACGAAACTCCCCTCGCCTACCAGAGCTCCCTGCTAAAGTTGGCGAAGGCAGCGTACCCCAAGATGGGGGAGAGCGAATTGATACCCTCGTCATGGAGAAGATGGCAATGGACCTCCGATCTACCATACATACCATCGATTAAGCGGACATTAACTCGTTACAAGTGGCTAAACATATACAGGCCCATCTCTTCTTCCAACGCCATGCCACTCCACGGGTACTCCCTTGCTCGTCACTGTCTACGCGTTGAGAATCCCTGTGTATTGTCTATATAGACGAATGTGTCTCCTTGCTAGTCACTGTGTACTCCTTTTAAATACTGTAGCTGCGTAGTGTCTGAATAGTTACGTGTACTCGCATGATATCGCTGTGTACGCCTTGTTAATCCCTGTGGAGTTTCTATGTAGTCCCGTGTACTCCCTTGCTAGTCGCTGTGTGCCCTTGCTATTCCTCATATATGTTCTATATAGACACAAGTACTGCCCTGAAGCCACTGTGTACGCCTTGTTAATCCCTGTGTAGTTTCTATGTAGATGCGTTTGCTCCTTTGCTACTTACGAGCTGTCTACTCCTGGTTAATCCCCGTGTAATTAGTATCATTAAATAATAATAATTGCATGCATACGGTGCTACACATTGCATGGGTGTGAGCATCGTGGTGCTTGGCAGGGTGGATTTTTTGCTAGAGCCCTCAACTCACCAACGGGCGGTTGAGAGTCCTCATCCGGGTCAAGGTGTTGATTCATCACCCTCCAAGGTCGATAAAATCGCTATCACGTGGTAGAAAGCCAACAGTGGTCGTCTTTGGATAGACTTGCCATGGCAATGATGTGGGATTCCCGCTGCTGCTACTCACAGTTGCTGGTGCAGAGGAGCAGCACTGAGATTCAGCAAGAAGACCCCGACTATTTCGTATCAATTTGTGCTTTCGTGTTATTGCATGCGCACAGAAGCTTCAGTTGGACCCAAACAATAATTTCAAGTGACCGCACAACTTAGCGATATGAGGTCACTTGCCACGGAGTGAGCTTGGTACATTAGACAGATACATTCATTTGCCCAGCTAAAGTTGACTGAGTAAAGGGCATTGCTGTAATGTGGACCTTTTCAGATGTTTAAACCAGTGACAAGGTTCACATTACACATTTCCATGTCTATTTGTGTGATTTATTTTCCTTTGCAGTACGTTTTGTCAGTCCATGCTACCGGCTTCCATATCCGATCCCTCACCTTGTAAGACCAGACTTAGGGCAACAGACTGCAGGTGGCAGCATTGTCCTTTACAGCCGCATGATTGATGGCTTGCGTGATGTCGACTGCTTCCATGACTCAATGTTTTTACAATTATTTATTCGCATAAACATTTACAGTCTCAGCCTGCTCCTGTACCACGACAAAGCAATGGTAGGATACATGAAACATAGATACAAGGCAAGACTAGAGCACCAGAGCTGTAGCGTGTGAGATAGTCACCAAGCTAAAGTGATTATTATGATTTCAAGATGGGTCATCAGTCATGCATGATCACTGCTGAATGAAGGCCTCCCTAATCCGTGACCATCTCTCATGATTTTCCAATGCAACAATCTATTTAGGTCCTGCACACAATTCAACATCCTTGCTCCATCTCCACCTCCACGATGGACGTACTTCCATGCACTTCTATCCAGCATCTCTTCCACTGATTTGTCCTGCCCAATCCACGCAATGTTCTTATATTCTCGAATACACATGGCCCTCTGCCTGTCTCTTCATTCATTATTTTTTAAATGCCTATCTCCATGCTTTCTCAATTTTCAGCATGAGATCAAATCTTCTATAACTGCCCTAGGTATTCAAACTCGAATGGGTTTTTCAGATGTATTCCTCTGTTTACCTAAATTGTACAAACTGAGTTCAGGAAAGGTTTCTCTCCCATCGACCACATACATACTATTAATTCGATTCTGGGACAGACTACTTATAATCAAATACCATTGTGTGTAGCTACATAATAAAACACATTAGGAAAATGTACTCTACTATCTCCATGCCTATCTCCATGCTTTCTCAATTTTCAGCATGAGATCAAACCTTCTATAACTGCCCTAGGTATTCAAACTCGAATGGGTTTTTAGATGTATTCCTCTGTTTACCTAAATTGTACAAACTGAGTTCAGGAAAGGTTTCTCTCCCATCGACCACATACATACTATTAATTAGATTCTGGGACAGACTACTTATAATCAAATACCATTGTGTGTAGCTACATAATAAAACACATTAGGAAAATGTAACTCTACTCAAATGAATTACGAAAATAACCAAATATATATTGAACAGGCACGCTATTACCAATGCATAAAGGTGGATTTGCAGATAAACCGCGTGATGGATTAACTCGAGATGGCAACATCACAGCAATGAATACATCTCTTTAGCACGGTATGACCACTCAAACTTTACAACTTTCATGTGAAAAGTGCACTTGCCACATACCCTAAACGCGTCAAATATTTAACAACTCATTTAAAGTAAACCCACTTTACGAAGTCCACATTTGGCACAAGGACATTAGGTGGAGAGGTAATAACGCGACATCACGGGGTGAAGAAATGTCCGTGGTCTCCTTGGTGTTGCATGTGGACTGTGGTGGGCCCCTATCCTCACACCTCTCACGTGTATCTGTAATAAACCATATGCTGAACGGGGATGTGTGCTGAGACAACGAGTTGTGTTCCAACACAGGTGCACGACTGACTGTGTGCATATTATGGAGCCAATAACCTGAGAGACCTTATGTTAAAAGTTATCAACTTATATCTCATAGCAATCCAAAGTTACCTGGTTGTCAATTAATGTTGAGACCATATCGTAGACTAGTCCTTGCCCATAACTCAGTTAATATTTCTAATGCAACGGCCCAAATTGTCGAAAAAAATATATAAGGAAGTATATTAAAGGCTCGGCTCAAGGGATTGTCATACACAAGAAAATAAACATTGCAATTTAAAAATAATTTGGTAAAAATGTATTTATTTTAAATCTTATTGGTAAATAAAATGCGCAAAAGCACAATCTTTTTCTACAATGTTCTCTAAAACTATGATCCAGACGCAAAATGACAAATATTTGTTCAATCACCAAAGGTCAAAACTCTCCTTGTGCCGACGGATCCTTGAGCACCGTAAAGAACCTCAAGTCGGATCCCAAGCCCCTCTCTTCCCCTGGAACTTCTGAAATTACCGCAATATCCAGAAGCCTTGCCACTTCTCTTATCAAGGCTTGCTTCCTGTTGAATCCAGGATTCTACCCACACGGTACATGGTATTTGCTCTATGAATTATAGCACATGTCCTCACTTCATGGGCCCCAGAACCCATATTTAACTAGCAACGCCAACGTCTTTTGGAGGTGCCCGTCTGTACGTCCCGCACAGCCAGCCAGCCAGCAAAACAATGTATCTAGATTTCTCACGTTGTCTCTGTGTCTATCAGCTTCTCTCTTCCTCTGTCCCCTCTTATACCACTCCCTCTATTATTTTCCTCCCTCCACTGTCTCACCCACTTCCCTCCCGCTCTCTTTCTCCCACCTTTCTCACTTTTCCTCACCTCTCATCCTCGTTCTTCTCATTCCCACCTCTTCCGTTCCCTTCTCAATCTCTCTTGCCGCTCCCTAATCCTCACTCTCCGTTTCACGCCCTTTCACTCTCTCCCCACTCATCTCCATTCCCCTCCATTTCTTCCTCCTCTGTTCCCCTCCCGCACCTCCCTCTGCTATCGCCTTGCGCGAGACACGTGGCTGTGGTGGAGGGTGGTGGGGAGCGGCACGACATTCTTTGGGAATAAAAAATAACATTTCCGCCATGCTCCATATACAGGCTACGTGATGCGTTCACTCTTTTATATATTTCGATTATTGAAAACACTTCGCCACAGGTTAGATGACTATATTGTTGAAATTACAGCCAAAACTCATGCGTGGGTATGAGGTCAAAATTGGTCGAACCTTTAAGACAAGTCCTGTCAGAGTGGCATAATGCATTTGCGCAGGGCGTATAACTCACTCTGTGCCTGGGTTCTAGTACCCATCACCTACACGCAGGTATATGAGATAGTCCATAGAGCTACACGATGTTCTTGTACCCAAGGGTACCTATACAACTACATTCAGGTACATACAAAAGTTCAAAGAATTACGCTCGGTATCCGTGCTGCACACACCTTAGACAAATTGATTCGGGAGAGGTCATGCCCAACGCACTGTGCTGTATCTAGTCGGACTGGCAGGGCGGCTGTGTGGGCTGGGCTTCTCAGAAACAGGCGAGGTAACAACACTGCGACTGTCGGAAAGCCCCGAACTTACCTGTGCACCCGGCTTCCCGATCAGGGGACTGTTTATAACGCATTACTTTGACCCTCAGAGCCAGTCGTGATGTTGTAAAGAACACAAGCTCGTGGGCACTCCGACCTCGTTTTGAATAAGTTCACGTCCTGCATTGGCAAACACAAAATTCCACCAATATATTCTTAAATAAATCAGTAGCAGTATTACGGTGGAGACTGACTACCACTCTAGGAATGTGGAATTTCCACTGCTGGCTCATAGCCACAAATGAAAATCAGTGCACCGCAGTGCTCGAATAGAGAGGCAATTTGACTTGGCTTTTTGCTCTTGAGAGTTTCAACTGCATACCAAGGAACCTAAATCTGTCTTTTGCCTTGGTGATCATGGCGACGCAAATACCCCGAAACTCGCTCTCAAGATATTTGTAATGTTCTAATGTTAATTAATTCTGTAATGTTCGAGCATGACAAACGCATGCAATGTACGATGTGTGCACAATGGTATTAGTAAATGACATTGCGGGAGAAACTATAATTGTTACTTATCTATCCAGGATATCCACAATGAGCCGTATAACTTTTTTTCAGGAGGATACTGCATTGGATTTTATTTTAAGATGTTTAGGAAATTGACGATGAATGTTTATACACTGGGAAGACACCAGAGCATCAGGAGAAAAGCCACACGCACGAGGGACAACACTATCCCTGTACAGATGGAAACAGATGGCGGTTAATCCACTTGCTGTACCGCCTTCTCCTGGCGAGCCAGGGTATGGCACCTGACGCCCACGGAAGGGAGTCTCACGACACTTGTTTGATCCACCAACCCTTACCTCCGCAGTGCTGGATTACAGGCTGTCTAACTAAGATGTCCATCATCACCATGACAGAGACACTCGTCTACATGACAGTATCTTACATAAATATTTGTCATCCACTTTAATAATCGTGGAAAATGTTATAAATAGAATAAATATTTATATCTTTAAAAAAANTGTGCACGTCGAGTACCAGAAATTGTTGAAATTAAAATATTTGATTATGAAAACAGCCCAAACTAACAGCGAGCCGTGGTGCAGTCTTAGAGTCGCCACATCGCATGGCTGCCGACCCCACTCAAGGGATTGTGGTGGTATCACATCGAGCCATTGGGTGGCGTGTGGTACAGTAGGCAGCGCACATTCATGTGAGTTCAATTCCAATCCACGGCTAACATGAGTGGCGTGTGATATCTAAACCATCCCGAGGTGTCTCCTTCACAAACCGCACTGACTAGCGCGATGAAGTATAGTCAAACTCCCTACGACCACATGGCATGGGGAAGCCTTCATCCAGCAGTGGATCACGCAGATAAGACTGTGTATCTCTACAAAGACAAAGATCCCCCATATAGCCTTAACAGTATGTCAGGGCGAGTGCTGTTGCTAGCACCTATGGGCCGTCCATAAATGACGTCACGCGATTTTGGACGATTTTTGACCCCCCCCCCCTTCGTCACACGGCGTCACAAAAAGTCAGACCCCCCTCAAATATGACGTCACAAAGCTCTCCCCCCCCCCCCAAAAAAAAACATGCTTCAAATCGCTTTAAACTATTGTCATTGTAGTGCGTATTTAATGTGGCGCTGCCCTCTGATGTTGTAGGAGAAAACATTTATAAAAAAAGTCTATTTCATTAAGTAGAACGTGTTGTCTATATTTATTTAAAGTTGCGCATTTTGATGTAACGTCACAACCCCCCCCCCCCATCGTCACACATCGTCACAAATGTCTGACCCCCCCTAGGTGCGTGACGTCATTTATGGACGGCCCCTATGACGGCCAGCACGGAACATGAGGGGTTGGTGGCCAGCACCAGGTCCGGCCGCCTTTGTCTCCCGAGGGCGACATTTTTAGACACCGCACCAGGTGCTCATTAGATTCTGAGTTGACCTAGGGGAAGCCTAGGGCGTTTACATAATCGTCACTGATATTGACCGTGAGCAGAAATCAAACTCGGGTCGCCGGGTTTGTAGCACAGCGCACTAACCTCTACACTACCGCTCCCCTGTGTATCTACCCACACACCTGTACACAGGCACATGAGAGAGATCATGCAGCTTGTACCCCTAAGGATGTGCTCCTGATATTGGATACATGCAAGAAGATCCGAAAATTGGGCCGAGATACAACATTTTGGTTGATCCAAATATTTATTTCAAATTGGTCGGTCTCTCCACGTAAAAATATACATTTTAAATTACACAACCCATTTGTCCCACGGCTTCTGAGAATATATTATTTCAGCAACATTGAAAACTCTGGACCGGTTTTGACAAAGTGCATCAACAGTAGTCAGGGTTGATTTCATCAGTGCTCGTGAACTCAGAATTATTTTATATTGTGTACAGGAGAACTCCTCTTATCTGTGAGGATGTGCAGCAGAAATATTGCAGATCTTATTATCTGCGGAGAAAAATTCGCCGATAACGCTGCAGGGCGAATATACCGCATAATTCCTTTCATCTGCCACTTGTTATAACATGACTAGTGACGTAACGTTCGGTACCCATTGGTGAGTCTGCAGGTAAAAGGGTGGATTTGTCATGCATCTCCAAACATCTCAGGTAATAGCAGATTTTAGCAGATTTTAAAAGCAACAATGCGGTGCTTCAAAACCCTACGGCTGTCTCTGTATCTCCGTGTAAGCAACGGAGACGGATATATAGAGACACATATACATACAGATACTAAGAGCCCCAATATAGCCTTAGGAACTGTCCATAAATGACGTCACGCGATTCTTAACCCCCCCTTTGTCACACGGCGCCACAAAAAGTCAGACCCCCCCTCAAATATGACGTCACAAAGCTCTGCCCCCGCCCCCAAAAAGCTATATGCTTTAAATCGCTTTAAACTATTGTCATTGTAGTGCGTATTTAATGTCGCGCTGCACTCTGTTGTAGGAGAAAACATTTATTAAAAAGTATATTTAATTAAGTAGAACGTCTTGTCTATTTATTTAAAGTTTCGCATTTTGATGTGACGTCACATTTCTCAAATACCCCTCGTCACACATCGTCACAAATGTCTGACTCCCCCACCTAGGTGCGTGACGTCATTTATGGACGGCCCCTTAACATACTGTCTGTCAGGGCAAGTGCTATCAGCAAGCACCAATGCGGGCCAGCACGGTACAAGAAGGGGTGGGTTACCAGCACCACCCTGTGCACTTTGTCTCCACAGTGGCAGTGCTTATACACCGCACCAGGTACTCATTTGAGGCTGAGTCGACCGAGGGGAGGCCCATGACCGGTTCAGATATTCATCAGTGGTGTTGGCCGTGAGCGGGAATCGAACTCGGTCGCCGGGTTTGTAGCGCAGCTTGCTTGACCGCACACACATACATATTATGTATGATGGGTACACTATGGGTACAATCATAGATAACCATGGATAACGTAAGACATCGGGCAATGGATAATAGGATAATAGGGCCGCGGATAAGAGGAATTCTCCTGTGTCTGGTTGTGCTGCAGGGCGGCTGTGTGGGCTGGGTTTGTCCGCAACCCGCGAGCGAACAACGCCGCGACTGTCGGAAAGCCCCGAACTTACCCAGCGCCTGGTTTCCGAGCAGTGACTCAACGCGTGCTATAAATACCCCACGCGGAATGTGCCAGCAGGCAATAAAGCAGATAGATACCCGGTAGGCGCCCGTGGGCACTGCGTGTGACATGGATCAAACCCACGCGTATGAGGGTGATCTCTCAAAGCTCTGCGCAGATGGATTAATCCACAGACTCAATCAACTCGGTGGACCCGATCTGTATGTGGAGTCTACTTGGTGCTGCACTTCACGAGCCTCGCAGTCCCTATTTCAGAACCCCAGGCAAGCCCTTGTGGTCTCCCACCCGAGCGCTAACCAGGCTTCAACTGCTTAGAATGCGAGATCCGACAAGATCGGGCGTATAAAGGTGATTGCTGGAAGACAAATGGCAATGCAAATGCTGCTGTTGAGTATAAATCTAGAAGCGTAATAGGCCGTTGGCCTAAGGGGCCGTCCATAAATGACGTCACGCACCTGGGGAGGGGGCGTCAGACATTTGTGACGATGTGTGACGAGGGGGGGGTTGAGAAATGTGACGTCACAAAAATGCGCAACTTTAAATAAATATAGAATTGTTATAACAACACTCCTACAACATCAGAGTGCAGCGCCACATTAAATACGCGCTACAATGACAATAGTTTAAAGCGATTTGAAGCACGTTTTATTTTCAAAATGGAAAATGGTTTGGGGGGGGGCAGAGCTTTGTGACGTCATATTTGAGGGGGGTCTGACTTTTGTGACGCCGTGTGACGAGGGGGGGGGTCAAAAATCGTCGAAAATAGCGTGACGTCATTTATGGACGGCCCCTAAACAAAAACAATACATGTTTTGATATTGAGATATTTGCCGATGTACATTTATTTTATCTAGAATTCTCCATGACGTGCATAACGAGTTTTAATGTGAATAGTCCATACAACGTACAACGAAGCAATGCCCGATCTACAATTACGGAGACATCACAGCGATACACTCAACGCTCCTGACGCGGTTATCTGGTTTGACCACCGAATGTGAAATTGCAGTTGTTGCTCTGCATCTGCATCAGTCATAGAAAAGAAGCAGAATGGGAATAGTGTGGTAGCAGGGGCACTCAGTAGCCCATCCATTGCCTGAAAATCAGGCATACACGGGGCTGCCTCATGTGGCTGCAATGTTCATGACTGTGGTGTCGGTGTGCGAGTAAAATGGTTCACATCGTTCACTCCGGTTCACGTGTCAAGGCAACCCGACAGCCCGCGATGTTTGGTGGATTTATAAACCCGCCGTGACGTCAGTGAATTACCTGATGATCCAATTGTGATTGTTTATTCAAGTAGCACCACACAAATGACATCATTATAAGCACGATACTCTCTTACTTCATCCACACAATCCATTTCCTTCATAAATCGTACGATTAGTAAAAATAATCTATCATGATAAATCTCAGTTTCACCTCATATTCAAATTGTGCTGTTGGCGTCATGAGATGGGAAGTTGACTGGAACGAGGCCTTCGGCTCGCTAGGATGGAGTCCACGCGTGTGCTGTACTGCATTCTCCTGGCACCTCAACGCCCACGGAGAGGGATGTTCCACGATCTTTGTGCGATCCACCAATCCTCACCTCTAAGTGCTGGATTATGGGCGTGCAACACCAACGTCTGGCAAATAATATACACTCGACTGGGAATCATTCTAGATTTTATGAGGAACTTCAAGAATGATTCACCATGTTTCATGTACAAGCTACATTAAGTTTTCACTCGCGATTTTACTTTTTTTAAACTAAAACCACCTTCGGCACAGGTTAAACGAATATTGTTGAAATTGTAGCCACACCACAATTAATTGGTATGGGATCAAAATTGGTCGACATCCAGGTAACGTTAGACTCGCCGTGAGATAAGTCTGCAGCGTTTCTTGCCAAGAACATTGAATACGAGGTCTGTCGGCAGAGTGGCTGCATGCATTTGCATTGGGCGTATAACTCGCCTCTGTGAGTGGGTTCTAGAACTGCACGCAGGTACATGACATAATCCACAGAGCTACACTATGTTACTGTACCCCGGTACCTATACAACTCCATGCAGTTTCGATTTAAAGCTTTCGTGACTGCAGGGATTCATCTTCTTGGTTCTTTCGGTAAAGTCACGTAGAAGGGAAGTAATAAAATAATAAAATAAAACATAATAAAACAATTCTCACGACGTTTCGGCCACAACGCAAGCAGCCGTCCTCAGGTGAAAACCAGGTCCGTCGAGGCGACAGAGTCTGAATGAAACAGCACACGGGCTTGGAGCATATATATAAGCTGGGCGCATTGACAAAGGAATTTGCATATCAACAGGAATTTAACTCCATGCAGGTCAATACTAAAATTTTAAGAATTACACTGGGCATCCGTACTGCACACACCTTTAGGCAAATTGATTCGGAGAGGTCATGCCCACACGCACTGTGCTGTATCTGGTCGGACTGGCAGGGCGGCTGTGTGGGCTGGGCTTCTCAGGAACAGGCGAGGTAACAACACTGCGACTGTCGGAAAGCCCCGAACTTACCTGCGCACCCGGCATCCGGATCAAGGGACTGTTTGTAACGCCTTACTTTGACCCTCAGACTCAGTCGTGGTGTTGTAAAGAACACGAGCTCGTGGGCACTCCGGCTTCGTGTTGAATAGGTTCACATCCTGCATTGGCAAACACGAGATCCCACCAATATATATTTTAAATGTGTGTATGTTGAACTGGTGTCGCACCGTACATAGTGAACCGTGCTAATCGGAGGTACGGGGAAGGACAACAGATAAATCAGTATAGTTGAACACGCAGGAGGCTTTGGCGACCACTATCATCCATAATCGAGGTTTTTTTGGGTTAGATCGCGTAAATATGTGTCGTTAAAACCCGCCACCACCCGGCACAGCCAACGAGTAAGGGTTGTCACGTAAACAGAACATGCCAATTCGTCACTAGTGCAGCACACCGGTGTGTTGGAGAGCCAAGCCACAACATTTACAATCTGAGTACGACGTTTCGCCAGTAATTACAACTAACTTCATCAGGCGACAGCCAGATTTGTGAAGCCCTCCTGTTTCGTTCCACG
Organism: Lethenteron camtschaticum; assembly: GCA_018977245.1. Lineage (NCBI taxonomy): Eukaryota > Metazoa > Chordata > Hyperoartia > Petromyzontiformes > Petromyzontidae > Lethenteron > Lethenteron camtschaticum. Next base: position 5,173,406 of record MU249573.1, on the reverse strand, counting down.
CTTCTGCGCTCTTGCACAATGTGGGGGGGGGGATTACTGAGGCAACGCACATTATGCATGTGCATTTGCGAGCCCTTTGATCTTTCCTTCCTGTCCATTGTGTGTATTACAATAGCAATCCTATTGAAGTACAGTATGGTGGCCTGTATAGGCATGCCTTTTATCGATAAAGCAGTCATGTTGGCCTGATCGGAGCATCTCTCCCAAGTGTTTAGCCTCTTATCAGCAGTAGTGTTACGATGGAGACTGACTGCCACTCTAGGAATGTGGAATGTCCACTGCAGGCTCATGGCCACATGAAAATCAGTGCCACCGCAGTGCTCGAATAGAGAGGCAATTTGACTTTGGCTTTTTGGTCTTGAGAGTTTCAACTGAATACCTGGTGACTGACGGCTATTCTCGCTGCCTACTAAGCTATGGAAGCCTTATAATCAATTGCTTTTGGAGACTTGCCCCCTCTTTTCTCTCCGCCTGATAAAGACCGCTTGTGTTACGATCGAAACGTCGTGGGTTTTTGCTTTTTTTATCTATATATTTTTTATTTTCTATTATGTGACTTTACCGAAAGAACCAAGAATATGTTTATAATCCTCATTAATTCTTTAATGTTCGAATAAAAATATTGCACTTGATTGTCACAATGATATAGTGAATCACCTGAGCTATAATTGTGACTTATTCATCCACGATATCCATACTAAGCCGTATTACCTTTTTCGGAGGTTCCTGCATTGGATTTTAATTGTAAGATGTGTAGGAAATTAACGATGAGTGTTTATACAAGTTGGAAGACACCAGGCATCCGAGAAAAGCTACACGCACGAGGGACAACACTCTATCCCCGTACAGATGTAAACAGATGGCGGTTAATCCACTTCCTGTACCACCTTCTCCTGGCGAGCCAGGGTATGGCACCTTGACGCCCACGGGAAGGGAGTTCACGACACTTGTTTGATCCACCAATCCTTACCTCCCCAGTGCTGGATTACAGGCTGTCTAAGATGTCCTTCATCATCACCATGACAAACAGTTACATTACAGTACTGCATCTTCCTCAAGTATTTGTCATCCACTTTAATAATCGTGTCAGAATTTGCGGTCAATTGAAAATGTTGATTAATGAAAACAACCCAAGATCGATTTTAACTCAACAGCGAACCGTGGTGCAGTCTTAGAGTCGCCACATCGCAGGACTCTGCCGCACCTCCACTCCGGGACTGAGCCGTTTTGAAGAATAAACCTGAAATCAACCTCAAGTTGACATTGCGTGACTGTGGTGGTATCACATCGAACATTGGTGACGCTGTGGTACAATAGTCAGTGCGCTTCACGAGTAACCCATTAGCCTGAGTACAATGCCAATCGACGCTAAACTCAATGGCGTTGTGATATCTGAACGAGTCCTATACTTCATCACACTGGCCAGCGTGATGAAGTATAGTCAACCTCCTTTGACCACATGGCACGGGGAAGTCTTCATCCAGCAGTGGATCAAGCAAAGATCCCCTGTGTAACCTCAACAGGCCGTTGAGGCAAGTGCTGTTCGCGGAACCTATGACGGCCGGCACGGCACACAAGGGGTGGATGGCCGGCACCACGCCCGGCCACCTTTGTTTCTCGAGCAGCGATGTTTTTACACCCACACCAGGTACTCATTGTGTCTGTACCTACACACACCTGTACACAAGGGAGACCACGCAGCTACACTCTGTATCTGTACCCACAAACCTGTACACAGGTACATAAGGGAGATCATGCAGCTACACGTGTATCTGTACCACACACCTGTACACAGGTACACAAGGGAGATCACGCAGCTACTGTGTATCTGCACCCCTAGGGATGTGCTCCTGATTTTTGTATCCATCCAAAATTTGGCCTCCATACAAAATGTTGGTTGATTAAATGTTTGTTTGTTTCAGATTGATCGTCTTCCACGTTTACAAAAACAAATTTTTACTCAAATCATGGCCCCACGGCCTTCCTAAAATACATAATTTCACCAAAATTTATCTAATACAAGCAAACTCTGGACATAGTGCCTCATCAGCAGGCAGGCTTGAATGAATCAATGCTGGTGACCTCAGGATTATTTTTGTTATGTACAGGATAATTCCTCTCATCCGCGGTGATGTGAAGCATGGTACACGAAGAGGAAGGTGGCCAGCACACGCCCGACCACCTTTGTCTCCCTAATGATAATGTTTAAGTCGACCTCGAGAAGGCCCATGACCGGTTCACATTTTCGTCACTGGTGTTGGCCGTGAGCAGGAATCTAGCTCGGGTCACTGGGTTCGAGTGCAGCGCTCACAGCACGAACCCAGACACACACACAATGTATGATGGGTACACGACGGGTACAATCACCGATAACCAGGGACAATAGTAAGACATTTGGTAACGGATAATAGGAGTTTTCGCGGACCCTCCAGTTGCCACGGGTAATAGGGCCGCGGATAAGAGGAATTATCCTGTGTCTGGTTGGACTACAGGGCGGCTGTGTGGGCTGGGTTTGTCGGAACCCGCGTAGCAAACGCCACGACTGTCGGAAAGCCCCGAACGTTGCCTGTGCGTCTGGTTTCCGTGCAGTGACTCAACGAGTTTCATGCATTATAAATGCCCCCTGCGGAATGTAATGAATGGCAGACAATAAAGAAGTTACCCAGGTAAGTACCCATGGGCACTGCACGTGACATGGAGAAACCCCAAGCAGATGAGGGGAAAATCTAAAATCTCTGCACAGATTTATCAATCGACCGCCTCAATCCAGTTCGTGGATCAGGTCTGTATGTGGAGTTTACTTAGAGATGCACTTCACAACCCCTGCAGTGCCCAATCCAGAACCCCATGAAAGCGCTGTGGTCACCCATCCGAGTGCTTACCAGACTCCAGCCTGCTTGGCCTGCGAGATCCGACAAGATCAGGCGTATAAAGGTGATTGCTGGAAGGCAAATGCCCATGCAAATGCTGCTGTTTAACATCAACCTAGAAGCTCAATAGGCCATTGGCCTAAACCAGGGGTCGGCAACCAAAATAACAAAAAGAGCAATTTCTTTCCAATTCGGTACAAAATTCAGTATTTCAAGAGCCGCAATGCATCTGAGTACATACTTTACATACGTACATATCGTCAAGAAGCAGCCCGTAAAGAGCCGCATGCGGCTCCGGAGCCGTAGGTTGCCGACCCCTGGCCTAAACAATGAAAATAATTCTACAATTTTTATATTGAGATATTAGGCCAATTATGTATTTTATTGACTATAATTCTCCAATTAAATTTCGATTTAAAGCTTTAGTGACTGCAGGGATTCATCTTCTTGGTTCTTTCGGTAAAGTCACGTAGTAGGGAAGTAATAAAATAATAAAAATAAAACATAATAAAACAATTCTCACGACGTTTCGGCCACAACGCAAGCAGCCGTCCTCAGGTGAAGAACATGTCTGTCGATAAGACAGAATCTGAATGACACGTCCTAGGCTTGGAACGTCTATAATTCTCCAGTAAGTGCACAACCAGTTTCAATGGTAATTGCGTGGTAGCAGGAGGCAGTCAGTAGGGCATCAATTGCCTTGTACACAGGGTTGCCTCATGTGGCTGCCATGTTCATGAATGTGTGCGATGTGCGAGTAAAATGGTTCACATCGTTCAGTCGACCATTCACGTGCCCTAGGACAACCCGATAGCTCGCGATGTTTGTGGGATATATAAACCCACGGTGACGTCAGTGAATTAGCTGATGATCCAATTGTAATTGTTTATTCAAGTAGCACCACACAAATGACATCATCATGAGCACGATACTCATTTTACTTCATCCACTCAATCCATTTCCTTCATGAATCGTACCACAATTATTAGTAAGCAATTATTTATCATAATAAATCTCTTTATTCACTTCCATCTCATTAAAATTGTGTTGTTGGCGTCATGAGATGGGAAGTGGACTGGAACGAGGCCATCGACTCGCTAGGATGGAGTCCACGCGTGTGCTGTGCTGCATTCTCTTGGCATCTCAACGCCCACGGAAAGGGATGTTCCACAATCTTTGTGCTATCCACCAATCCTCGGTTCCACAGTAATGAATCATAGGCTTGCGACACCACTGACTGGCAAATAATATACACTCGACTGGGAATAATTCTAACTTTTATAAGCAATTTCATGCATGATTCAAAGACAGATGCACGCATTTATTTTGCATTTGAAACAAATGTTGAACCATATATCATGGACAAGCTACATGATGTTTTCTATCATGATTTCACTTTTTCGATTATTTAAATCACCTTCGACACATGGGGTCAATATTGGTGGACAGCCAGGTAATGTTAGACTCGCCATGACATAAATCCGCAGCATTTCTTGCCAAGAACATTGAAGACGAGGTCTGTCGGCAGAGTGGCTGCATGCATTTGCATTGGGCGAATAACTCACGTATGTGAGTGGATTTTAGAATTGCACACAGGTACATGACAGAATCCACAGAGCTACAACTCTGTTACTATACCCCCGGCTACTTATACAACTCCATGCAGGCACTTACGAAAGTTCAAAGAATTACGCTGGGTATCCGTACTGCACACACCTTTAGGCAAATTGATTCGGGAGAGGTCATGCCCACACGAACTGTGCTGTATCTTGTCGGACTGGCAGGTCTGCTGTGTGGGCTGGGCTTCTCAGGAACAGCCGCGGTAACAACACTGCGACTGTCGGAAAGCCCCTAACTTACCTGCGCACCCGGCATCCGGATCAGGGGACTGTTTGTAACGCCTTACGTTGACCCTCAGACTCAGTCGTGGTGTTGTAAAGCACACAAGGTCGTGGGCACTCCGGCTTCGTGTTGAATAGGTTCACGTCCTGCATTGGCAAGCACAAAATCCCACCAATATATTATTAAATCAGGCTAGTTGACCTAATCAGAGCATCTCTCTCAATTATTTGTAGCCTCTTATCAGCAGCAGTGTCACGATGGAAACGTACACACCTGTATACAAGTACATTAGGGAGATCATGCAGCTACACCGTGTGCTTGTACGCACACACCTGTACACAGGTACATTAGGGAGATCATGCAGCAACACTACTTCTTTTGCGAAATTATCGCAGGTAATAAGCAGAAGGGACACGTATCTGTTTCAAGGACATATGTCTGTCTCTATTTCCCTGTAAGCAACAGAGACGGATATACAGACACACACACATATATATGAAGACAAAGATCCCCAATATAGCCTTAACAGACTTTTCTAGCAAGTGATGTTAGCAAACACCTATGACGGCCGACACGGTACACCAGGGGGTAGGTGGCCAGCACCACGCCCGACCACCTTTGTCTCCCTAATGGCAATGTTTGAGTCGACCTTGGGAGGCCCATGACCGCATCACATTTTCGTCACTGGTGTTGGCCGTGAGCAGGAATCTAGCTCGGGTCGCCGGGTTCGTAGTGTAGCGTGCGAACCGCACCCACACACACTATGTATGATAGGTACACTATGGGTACAGTCACAGATAACCATGGATTACAGTAAGACATCGGGCAACGGATAAGAGGATATTTCACGGACCCTACAGTGTCCACGGGTAATAGGGCCGCGGATAAGAGGAATTCTCCTGTGTCTGGTTGGACTGCAGGGCGGCTGTGTGGGCTGGGTTTGTCCGGAACCCGCGTAGCAAACAACGCCGCGACTGTCGGAAAGCCCCGAACTTTACCTGTGCGCCTGGTTTCCGTGCAGTGACTCAACGCGTTTCATGCTTTATAAATGCCCCATGAGGAATGTACTGGCAGACAATAAAGAAGTTACCCAGGTCAGTGCCCATGGGCACTGCATGTGACATGGAGAAACCCACGCAGATGAGGGGACAATCTCAAATCTCTGCACAGATGGATCAATCCACAGACTCAATCCAGTTAGGGAACCAGATCTGTATTTGGAGTTTTCTTAGTGCTGCATTTCATAACCCTTTCAATCTCTAAGGGGCGATCCATAAATGACGTTACGCACCTAGGTGGGGGTGGGGGGTCAGACATTTGTGACGATGTGTGACGAGGGGGGTAGAAATGTGACGTCACGTAAAATGCGCAACTTTAAATAAATATAGACAACACGTTCTACTTAATAAAATATACTTTTTAATAAATGTTTTCTCCTACAACATCAGAGTTCAGCGCCACATTAAATACGCACTACAATGACTAGTTTAAAGCAATTTGAAGCATGTTTTATTTTCTTTGAGGGGGGGGGGGCAGAGCTTTGTGACGTCATATTTTAGGGGGGTCTGACTTTTTGTGACGCCGTGTGACGAAGGGGGGGGGGTCAAAAATCCTCCAAAATTTCGTGACGTCACTTATGGATGGCCCCTAATTCAGAACTGCAGGCAAGCGCTGTGGGTCACCCATTCCGAGCGCTAACCAGGCTTCAGACTGCTTAGATTGTGAGATCCGACAAGATCAGGCGTAGAAAGGTGATTGCTGGAGGCAAATCCCGATGCAAATGTTGCTGTTTATCACAGAAGCTCAATGGGCCATCGGACTAAATAATTATATCACATTATTTTATAGAGATGCTATTCGAATTATTTTTTATATATTGCTAGAACTCTCCATTACGTTCATAAGGAGTTTTTCAATGGTAAGTGTGGTAGCAGGGGGCACTTAGTAGCGCATCAACTGCCTGAAAATCCGGCGTACACGAGGCTGCCTCATGATGTGGCTGCCGTGTTCATGACTGTGGTGTCGGTGTGCGAGTAAAATGGTTCACATCGTTCACTCGCGGGTTCACGTGTTCAAGGGCAACCCGACAGCCCGCGATGTTTGGTGGATTTATAAACCCACCGTGACGTCAGTGAATTGCCTGAAAATCCAATTGTGATTGTTTATTCATAAGCCCAAATGGACCATCATAACACGCAATTATCGTGTTACTTCATCCACTCATCACTTCCTCTAAATCTGTTATTATTATTGTAAAATTCTCGATTTGAAGCTTTCGTGACTGCAAGGATTCATACTCTTAGGTTTTTTCGGTAAAGTCACGTGGTAAAAAATTGATAAATAAATAATAAATATTATTTCTATTATATAATAATANTAGAAATTATAAAATTAAATAANTAAATAATTNTTATTTCTATTAAAATATATATTATTTATNATTTATTTTTATTATTTANTTTTACCTACATGACTTTACTGAAAATCCTAAGAGTAGAAGTAAATAATTAGGTCAATTCTGTTTCAGTTCTACATCGTATTCAAATCGCTCTGCTGGCGTCATGGGCTGGGAGTTTGACTGGGACGAGGCCATCAGCTCGCGTCGCCTGAGAGCCCAGCAGGGTCCCAGCAGCGCCCTGCCGCGGTGCAGGCCACGTGGCCACCAGCCGCCTCTCTGTGGAACCTCCCTGCACCACTCACGCCTCACGCCGCGCCTGCTGCTTCACTCTGGGCACACCGACACGGACAATGTGCCCCCTCACCGGGCAGTGCTTCAGCTCTGTTAGCCAATGTCACCCAGTTCGTGGGGATCACTCTCGTATTTGTGTGTGGTCGACTCAGCCTCAAAATGAGTACCTGGTGCGGTGTGTAAATATCGCCACTAGGGAGACAAAGGCGGCCGGGCGTGGTGCTGGCCACCTACCCCTCGTGTGCTGTGCCGGCCTTCATAGGTGCTCGCTAACAGGACTTGCCCCAACAGTCTGTTAAGGCTATACGGGGGATCTTTGTCTCTGTGTGTATGTTGAACTTCTTTTGCACCGTACTTAACCAACCGTGCTAATCGGAGGTGAGGGGAAGGACAACAAACTTAAAACAAAAGTAGTTCTAAATAAATTATTTGCTTATTTCGGTAAAGTCACGTAGATATAAAAATAAAATGAATAAAAATAATAAAAATACTGTAGTCTGGTTCTAATCGGAGTGGGTGTACTGGCAGTCTATAATGTAGACTGTAGCATGGTTATTAAGCTGGTGAGTGTACTGGCAGTCTATAATGTAGACTGTAGCAATGGTTATTAAGCTGAGTGAGTGTACTGACAGTCTATAATGTAGACTGTAGCCTTAAAATAAAATAAACAAAAAACCACGACGTTTCGATCGCAACACAAGCGGTCGTCATCAGGAAAAGGGAAGTTGTAAACAAATTAGTTTTCAATCCAGATTTAAAAGTGCATAGCTCCAGTGGCTTCCTAATATCGTAAGGAAGAGCGTTCCAGACGGCCGCAGAAGCGCATCTGAAAGCGCGCGATGCGGTGACCGTCTTTGTTCGATGGCCAGCCAAAGGCCGCTGCGAGGATGGCCGGAGTTGGCGTGATGGTGGTTTATGCCCTAGACGAGATCACCAAGGTGGTGGTGGTGGTGGTGCTTCATTTGTGGCGAGCGCTTTACAAGGTGGCCACGAGCCTCACGCGACGCGGCTCAGCCCCAGCATGGACCCTGCACAGAAGTGGCACTCGCGGCACTCGCTGTGGTGCACGCGTTCGTGGCGATTGATGCAAGGACAATGAACACAATCCAGTCCGTGTGTGGTCATGGTGTAGAAGGCACTTGTCTCTGACTAACAACAACAATAATATGACCTAGAAAGTATTTTTTTCCTCTGTCTCTCTGTCTGTCTGCGCACGCCTTGCAACGCACTCAGCCCCGTGGACGAAAATGCGCTATTTGTTTTTACCCTCCGTCAAACGTAAACTAATAAAATCACATTTTGACTTAAAACTTTCGTGACTGCAGGAATTAATATTCTTGGTTATTTCGGTAAAGTCACGTAAATAAAAATAAAAATTACATTAAAATAAAATAATAAAAGCAAAAAACCCACAACGTTTCGATCGCAACACAAGCGGTCTTCATCGAAAGAACCAAGAATAATAAAATCACACTTTATAACAATTTACATTATTACGCTGATCGCGAACGCCAAAGCACGCATCTGCGCATGCGCGGAATCCCGCCTCGTGGTTGCCCCTGGCAACGCACGCGCGGGAATCCCGCCTCGTGGTTGCCCTGGCAACGCACGCGCGGGAATCCCGCCTCGTGGTTGCCCCTGGCAACGCACGCGCGGGAATCCCGCCTCGTGGTTGCCCCTGGCAACGCACGCGCGGGAATCCCGCCTCGTGGTTGCCCCTGGCAACGCACGCGCGGGAATCCCGCCTCGTGGTTGCCCTGGCAACGCACGCGCGGGAATCCCGCCTCGTGGTTGCCCTGGCAACGCACGCGCGGGAATCCCGCCTCGTGGTTGCCCCTGGCAACTCACGCGGCGGCGCGAGTTTCCCCTTGGCGTCAAAAAGGCGGGAAAACAACACAGAGGCACGACGCTGAGGTACATTCTGCACGGTTTGATGTCCTCCTCTCCCCTCCCCACCTCAACGTGTGCAGTTACTACTACAGAGACAGTAGGTGCCGCTATAGAGTCAGTAGGTACTACTGTAGAGTTAATAGATACTAGGGGTCGGCACGGTTTGAACCGACTCAAACTGGTTTCAAATTGAGCAAACCAAACCAGCGACGACTGAACCAAACCAAACCAAAACCAAACCAAACTAAGCTAAACCAAACCTCTTGAGTTGGCTTGAACCGAAAAGATGCGCGGCAAACAATATTCGCATTCAATACAAATATCAAGTGTATTAATCGCTAATTTCTACGCAGGCTTTCTTCATATTGAGATTCACTAGCAAGTACTGGACGACGATGTCGTCCACAGCCATCTCCTGCTTGGCACGCCCAATGTCCTTGAACGCAGTGTGGTAGTTCAATGGCAGTGAAACCCCAACACTAGGCAACATCCGCGCCCACGAGCGCACACACATCTCGGCCTTGAACGTGCACTTGTGCAGGTTTGGTCGGTCGAGAAAGGAGCGCTTGGCGGCCGAGTTTGCTCTCTCGGAGGGCACGGACGACGCCGGGATAGGCAAATAGTCGAGGGCCACGCGTCGTAGGCGCGGGTACTTGCCGCCGTACAGCTTCCACCACTCGACGACGTCCATGCTCAGGTCCTGAGTCGGCTCAAGCAGGAAGCGGTCGACCTCGGAGGCGGCGCCGTCGTGAGCGTTGGGCGCGTAGACCATGTCAAAGAGGATGTTAATGCCGCCACGCGGCGCCGCCTTCGGCGCCGCGTCCGTCGTCAACGCTGGGTAGCGCTGGTTGAGAATGTCCGTCATCATGTCCTTGATATTGCTGTACTCGGCCTTTACAACCAACCAAACTAGTTTGAGCCGGTTCCACCCTGTCCGAGCCAAACCGAGTCGGTTTTCGTAGCCCCAAACCAAACCGAACCAGTTCAAACAGAGCCAAACCAAACCGATTTGGTTCGGTTCAAACCGCGGTTTGGTGGTTTGAGCCAAACCGTGCCGACCCCTAATAGATACTACTACAACACAGAGGCACGACGCTGAGGTACATTCTGCACGTTTTGATGTCCTCTCCCCTCCCCACCTCAACGTGTGCAGTTACTACTACAGAATTATTACTGGCCAAGACTAATTAGAGAATCCATTGAAATTGAGAGAAATACAAATAACTTTAATCGCTCTGACAGCTACAGGCTTAGTGCAGCCTGGAAGCGTATTATTAAATACAATATATAACACAATTACAATTCCTTATAAGGGAAGCAAATAGCAATGAATAACAATTGAATGATTACCAATCTATATATATAAAATCGTGAATGTCTGTCTATCTGTCTGTGTGTGTGTGTGGATTTCGGACCATACGCACTTTCATTGGACGGCGGTTGCCCCTGGCAACGGCTAGCGACACCTTCGCCGCTTTCATTGGACCTGGCAACGGCTAGCGACGCCTTCGCCAAGGGCTGCAGTTTCATTGGACGGCGGTTGCCCCTGCCAACGGCTAGCCACGCCTTCGCCACTTTCATAGGCTCCGTAAATAATTAAATAATAGCCATTACACAGTATTGTTGGAGCGCTAGGGGGGGGAAGACACGCCACCCATACCCTGCCTATGCCGGCTGCACAATTTTGGCGAGGCCGCAGGCTCTGCACGCTACTAGGCCTCGACACCCACCACGCCACTCTGAGGTAAATTCATCAAAGTTTTTCCTACTCTTCACTCCATCCCCACCACAATGTGTGCAATTAATATTACTTTTAAACCCAACGCGCCAACAATCGATTACTTAAATGTTCACTGTACAAATAGTCATTAAGCTGGGTCAGCGTACTGCCAGTCTATCATGTAGACTGTAGCCTGCTTATTAAGCTCGGTGAGCGTACTGCCACTCTATCATGTACACTCTAGCCTGCTTATGAAGCTGACTGCGTGTACTGGCAGTCTATAATGTGGACTGTAGCCTGGTTATTATAATCGATTCTTTATATGTTCTTTGTGTAATGCGGGCGCGGGCGACCTCCCGGATGTGACGTCACGGAGAGGTGGAGTTAGGTGACGTGGGAGCAAGGTTAAGCTTCTTAAGGGATGAGACCGGAAGAGGAGGGGAGAGAGTGAGAGACAGGACAAGAGTAAGGCCACGTTGGGCGAAGCCAGGAAGAGTGGCGTCGGTGGCCAGGGTGGCCAGCTAAGGGAGCAGCCAGCGGAGCTGCGAGAGAAGACAGCAGTGTGGCGGCTGGAGAGAGGGTGGTTGAGGAGCTGCTGTGAACACAGCCGGCGAGGCTGTGTGTGAGTGAGAGGCTACGAGAGCGACGAAGAGAGAAACAGCAGCGGGTGCAGCCAGTGGGAGCTGCGTGAGGGTGCAGCGGCGAGGCTGCCGGACGGTTACGAGAACAACGAGAGACAACAGAGGAACTGTTGGCGTGACGGGGTTAACAGCGGTATCAGTCTCATTGCGGAAGGCTTATAGAAAGACAGCCGTGTGGGTTGCGAGGAAGGACCGAATAAAGGGACACCAAGCCAGACTTTGTGGTCGAGTCCTTTATTACATTGGTGTCGGAAGTGCAACGGCATGTCGAAACAAGTAAGAAAGAAAATGTTCCAGCGCCAGCATCGGCTTCTTCGTCTGAAGACGACGACTTCCCTCCAAACATGGATCCTGCCGGGGTGGTGGAGGAGAGCCCTGCTGAAACGAGTGCGGGGACTGGACTTGAAGATGTCGCCGCAGTGTCGGGCCGCCGACAACATCAGACGCTGATCCGCGATGGCTGCAGATGGCGGAGCAACTGGAGACTCTCAAGGATGTCCTGGGCCAATTGTGTCATCTCGTCACCCCGAGGACGGCGACGGAGAGGGCGGAGAGTGCTCCACAGGCCGCCACGGTATCTTCGCTCCCGGCGCCATTGGCCACGCGCAGGAGGCCGCCATCTTGCGCGTTCCGCGGCGGGAAACCGCCATCTTGACCACGCCGCGGTTCGACGCCATTTTGAATTTGCCACCGGAGGAGCCATCGGCGGAGGACGGAGTCAAGAGAAGTCGGAGTCGCCATCTCACCACGGTCAAAGAATTCGCCATTGGGGGCGACTGGAGCGCTTTCGCCTGCAGATTCTTGGCGGCGGTCCGTTCTGCGAGATGGACCGATGCTGAGGCCTTAGAAGTGTTGCCGACTCTTCTGGACGACGAATCTGTTCGATTTTTTCGTTCCATTAAGGCCGAAAAGAAGAAGACATTATATGGAGTTTTCCAAGAAATGGCCGACGCCTACGAGCCACCTGACGACGCGCATCGGCGATTTGCTCAACGACAACGAGCGCCCGAGGAATCGCCCGTAGCATACAGGGGTGCGGTGCTTGATTTGGCTATGGCCGCGTATCCAGAAACAACACCTGACCTGCTCGAGCCTCTCATCTTGGGCAAGATGCTCGAGCTGTCGCGGGATCTTGGCATTCCCATGCCGGTGTGTGGGCATGAGAAGCTCACTTCCCGGGCGGCGGCAAAATGTTTGGATGCACAATTCAACCTCCGACGGTGGAAACAAGTCGCGGCGTGGACAGGGGGGCCCGTCGCAGAGGGTGGCGCTCTGGGTTGGGACCCTACGAAGTCGGTATACGTGCCGGATGGGGGGGGCCCTCAGGAGCTGACGGCCGCCTCTGGGCCATGGTCAGGCCGCGGTGGGCCGGCCTTTCGCGCTGCACCACCGGTACGGGGCCGGCGGGATGCAAGGCCTGCCCTTCGCCGCAACGACGCCGATTGTTTCCGCTGCGGACGGAGAGGCCACTACGCGAAGGACTGCTGGGCCGCATCCCGGGTCCGCCGCAACAGGAGGCCTCATCAACGGCCAAGCCGACCAAGGAACCACCGAACCAGGCAAGTCGGCACGCACCAGACTCCCGGCAAGGCTTTACACCTCACCCATCACCTTCGTTGTGCGGTCCTAGTGTTGTTGTTAAAGAGAGACCTTCGACGGGGCCTTGTCGCTCTGTGACGCAGTGGCGCAAATTGGCACGCAGGGTTGTCGCGGCCACTACGGGTTCGTCCACCGTGCCGGGGTCTATACAAGGGGTGGATGTGCGCATTTTGGTCGATTCCGGAGCGTCCGCGACTATAATATCGGATGTCATTTTTCATCTGTTGGGCATCTCACCCGGGGCCGTGCGTCCGGTTTACGGGTCGTGCGTCGCAGCGAACGGGGGTAGTATGGGCATCGTGGGCCAGGTGGACGCTAAAATTTCTATCGGGGATGTGTCGGCCTCGGGAGTTGTGTTGATTTCAAGATCCTTGGCAGTTCCTTGTTTATTGGGCACTGATTTCTTGGCTAAGATGCCTATTTTGATTAAAATTAATGAGAATTGCATTGAACTGCCGGGTGGCCGTCAAATTTCGTTTCTGCCGTCGCCCTGGGGGCGACCTGCTTCGGCCGTACAAGTGCAGGCGCTATCCGTCACATCTGTTGACATCCCACCTGGCTCACAGATGCTTATTCCCTTGCGGTATCGGAAGCCCCTGCCTAGTCAGCTGGGAGCGGTTGGGTCTTGTTGTCACCTTCAGCCTCGATAACGGCCGGGTTGGCACTGGTTGGGGCACAGACCATCGTCCGGCCAGATCAATTGCCGTTTTTGCAGGTGCTCAACGCGGGTACTGAAAATGTTCGCGTCCCGGTTGGCACGGTTGTGGCACATGCCACTACGGCATTTACGGCTCACGATTGTTCGCATAGCAAGGTAGTGGTTGCTGGTGTTTCCGAGCCTGTGGCTTCGGATGATCGCTGGATTGCTAGCTTGTGTGACGGAAATTCTTCCCTGTCTGTGGATCAACGGGGTGCGCTTCACAAATTATTACTGACGTTTCGGATGTGTTCAGCTCCAATGATTTGGATTTGGGACGCACCTCGTTGCTTCACCATCATATTGATACAGGCGACGCTGCCCCTATTCGGTTGAATTCGCACCGAATGAGTCCCGCCGAGCGAGACCACGTTCGGGGGGCAGTGGAAGACATGTTGGCTGCGGATATTATATCGCCATCTAACAGCCCATGGGGCGCGCCTGTGGTTTTGGTTAAGAAAAAGGATGGCAAATTGCGATTCTGTGTTGACTTTCGAAAATTAAATAAGATATCGGTGGCAGATGCGTATCCCCTGCCGCGTATGGACGACTCCCTCGACGCATTGTCGGGGGCTAAGTTCTTCTCTACACTGGACCTCTCTTCGGGATTTTGGCAGCTTCCCCTTGACGAGCCCTCACGGGAGAAGACCGCATTCCGTACGCCGCAGGGGTTATTTCAATTTAACTGCCTTCCGATGGGGCTGAATGCGGCCCCTGCCACATTTCAAAGGCTCATGGAGCTCGTTTTGACGGGGTTGCAGTGGGAGACATGTCTCATATATTTGGACGATATTATTGTCTTCAGCCGCACATTTGATGAACATTTAAGGCGGTTGGAGACGGTGTTCGCTAGAATGCGCTCCGCGAACCTGAAATTCAAACCAAAGAAATGTCACCTACTGCAACGATCCGTCCGTTATTTGGGCCACATCGTCAGCGCTGAGGGGGTGTCTACGGACCCGGAAAAAACGGCGTGCGTCCGAGATTGGCCAACTCCGGCCACCGTGGGGATGTACGTCGCTTTCTGGGATTTGCCTCGTATTACCGAAGATTTGTACCGAATTTTGCGACCATCGCGAGGCCCTTGCACCTCCTTACGGATAAGGGACATAAGTTTGTGTGGGGACCACCAGAAGAGGCGGCCTTTCTGAGTCTGCGCAATCTGTTGGCTACGGCCCCAACATTAGATTATCCTGATTTCGATCAACCGTTTATCCTTGATACAGACGCGAGTGATACGGGTATTGGCACGGTGTTATCTCAGTCTAAAGGGGGCGCAGAGCGCGTCGTTGCGTATGGTAGCCGGGTCTTGTCGCCCGCGGAAACCCGCTATTGTGTCACTCGCAGGGAACTCCTAGCTGTTGTTTTTTTCCTACGTCAGTTTCGACCGTACCTGTACGGCCGTTCCTTTATTGTACGTACGGATCACGCGGCCTTGCAATATGCCCTTAAAATGGACCAACCTTCCGGCCAGCTGGCGCGTTGGTTGGACACGCTACAGGAATTTTCGTTTCAAATTCAACATCGCAAAGGGGTGCGCCATGCGAACGCGGACGCACTTTCCAGATTGCCGCAGCGCTCCCCTTGCAAATGTGCGTCGGGGACGCATAGATGTACGCCCAGCCTATCCCCCCTCAGCCGCTGGTGTTGGCTGTTGAGGAGCCGGATGCTCCTGTGGAACCGGGCCCGACTGATGGCGTTTTGAATCTGCCGCGGTCTGTTTGGATACGGGAGCAGATGATGGATGATTCGTTGGTGTCCTTGCGGAAGCGATCTAAAGTCGGGATTGGGAGTCCGGTTGCGGAGGGTGCGCCGGAAACCGCGATCCGAGATGGTTTGCTCATGTGGAGGAAGGTCTCCAGGAGCGCTGGCGTCTGGTGGTGCCTGCGTCCCTGCGATACGAGTTGATCAGAACTCTCCATTGTGACACGCTATTACATCTGGGTGTGCAGAAGACCTTGTTGACGTTGCAACGTCATTATTTTTGGCATGGCATGGCGACGGATGTCGTAGGGCACGTCCGCGCGTGCCCTGAGTGTGCCCGACGTAAGCCACCTAAACATCCTTATGTGCCGCCTTTACACTCAATTCAGGTGTCGCGGGTTAATGAATTGGTGGCACTGGACATTTTGGGACCCTTCCCACCATCGGCGAGGGGTAATAAATATTTGCTGGTCGGGGTTGAGTACCTCTCCCGTTGGCCGATGGCCTGGCCGTTGCCCGACCAATCGGCCTCGGCTATTACCGACGCCTTTTTGTTCGGATACGTTATGGATAAGGGTGCGCCGGAGAGACTCCTCACGGACCAGGGCCGAAATTTTTCTTCTAAATTATTGGCGGAAGTATGTGCGGCCCTAGGGACTAAGAAGGTCCGGACATCCCCATACCATCCGCAAACGGATGGTATGGTTGAGCGGCTAAACCGGACATTGTCTGCCATGCTGTGCCATACGGTGAGTGAACAACAGTCGGATTGGGACCTGCACATCCCGGGGGTGCTTTCGGCGTACAGGATGACTCCTCATGCGGCTACGGGTTATTCGCCGTTTTACCTTATGTATGGTCGGGAAAACGTGCCGCCGATGGATGTGCAGCTGGGAACCGGTGTGAAGGGACCTCGTAAACCACTCCCTGACTACATTCGGGACACTGTTCGCCGGGTCTCGGAGGCGCGGGAGAGTGCTCGCGTGGCTACGGCCAAAGCCCAGGCCCGGAACGAGAGGTATGCGCGGCGTTCCAAGGGGGAATGCCCTTGGAAGGTTGGGGACTTGGCCTGGCTCCATTGTCCGCAGGTGCGGCCGGGTACCTCTCCCAAATTTCACAAACCTTGGCAGGGGCCTGTCCGTCTCATTGAGGTTCCTAACCCTCAGTCGGCGCGTGTTCAGATTGGTTCTCGCCACTGGTTTGTTCACACGTCGCGTTTGAAACCGTATGTTGCTCCCCTACATGATGCTTCATCTCCCAATGTTGCCTTGCCGAGGTCTGTTGCTGCCGACTCTCCCCCGCCTGCGTCCATTGATCTTGCTAGAGCGCCTGTCATACCTGTTTCAGGCAGGCCGGCCTTGACACCAAAGGGGACGAGGCGCCCCGCTCGGAGGGTGCCTGCCAGATCTGCGGGACCTTCGAGCCCTGCAGCCCTTCTGGACACGCCCAAGACTGATCCTTCGGGGACACGGGACGTTGGTGGACTTCCAACAGCGACAGGGGATTTCACCCTGTCACTCCTCAAACTCCATCACGTTCCCGTTCCGCGGATGGGCCGCCGACCGTCCGGGACGGGCCGGCGACCCGCACACGTTCTAAATCCCTTGTGTTTCGTTGATTGTTACGTTGTGTTACTGTTTTTTACTGTGTATTTATTGCCTGCTTCTGCTACGTTACTTGATTGTTGAGTTGTGTTGATTGTTCTTACTGTTATATTGCATGCTTGGTGTCCTTTGGGGTGTTACGGTTGGGTTCGCCCGCATTACTCTTGTGTTGTTCAGCCGAGGTCGGCTGGGTTTTTCTCCACGGGGGAGGGTGGTGTAATGCGGGCGCGGGCGACCTCCCGGATGTGACGTCACGGAGAGGTGGAGTTAGGTGACGTGGAGCAAGGTTAAGCTTCTTAAGGGATGAGACCGGAAGAGGAGGGGAGAGAGTGAGAGACAGGACAAGAGTAAGGCCACGTTGGGCGAAGCCAGGAAGAGTGGCGTCGGTGGCCAGGGTGGCCAGCTAAGGGAGCAGCCAGCGGAGCTGCGAGAGAAGACAGCAGTGTGGCGGCTGGAGAGAGGGTGGTTGAGGAGCTGCTGTGAACACAGCCGGCGAGGCTGTGTGTGAGTGAGAGGCTACGAGAGCGACGAAGAGAGAAACAGCAGCGGGTGCAGCCAGTGGGAGCTGCGTGAGGGTGCAGCGGCGAGGCTGCCGGACGGTTACGAGAACAACGAGAGACAACAGAGGAACTGTTGGCGTGACGGGGTTAACAGCGGTATCAGTCTCATTGCGGAAGGCTTATAGAAAGACAGCCGTGTGGGTTGCGAGGAAGGACCGAATAAAGGGACACCAAGCCAGACTTTGTGGTCGAGTCCTTTATTACATTTGTACAAATAGTCATTAAGCTGGTTTAGCGACCCCAGTTCGATTCCAACTCACGCCCACCACCGCTGACGATTATTTGAAACGGACCTGGCCCTCCCCTAGGTCCACTCAGCCTCAAACGCGTAACTGCTGTCGTGTGTGAACATCGTCACTGGGGAGACAAAGGCGGCCGGGCATCGTGGATCCAAGTCCCGGGCGAAGCCGGTCATGTGTATGTGTGTATGTGTTTATGTGTATGTCTGTGTGTCTGTATGTATGCGTGTATGTATGTGTATGTGTTTGTGTGTGTGTGTATGTATGTGGGTTTTTTTCTATGTCTTTATGTGTATGTCTGCGTGTCTGTATGTATGTGTGTATGTACGTGTGTGCATGTGCTTGGGTGTATGTATGTGTGTGTCTATGTATGTGTGTGTATGTGTTTCTGTGTATGTATGTGTGTGTATGTATGTGTGTTATGTGTCTGTCTGTGTGTCTGCATGTATGTGTGTGTGTATTGTGTATGTGTTTGTATGAGTTTGTGTCTTTACGCTCGCATTACACAAATGTTTTGCAGGTCTAAGGCGTTCCTTGCGCAGCATTGCCGCTTTATTATTTCAGTCGTTTACTGCCGTACGCACCCTGAAAGTCGTGTGTGTCTGCAGCAAGCGCGTGTATGTGTACCTATGGACGCGCGCGCGTGTGTTGTGTAGGGGGAACGTTAGTGTAGTGCTTAGCGTGCTGCCTGTGTCTGTGTGTGTGTGTCTGTGTGTGTGTGTCTGTGTGTGTGTCTGTGTGTGTCTGTGTGGTGTGTGGGGAGCGGTAGTGTAGTGGTTAGCGTGCTGTCTGTGTGTGTGTGTGTCTCTGTCTGTGTGTGTCTGCGTGTGTCTGTGTGTGTGTCTGTGTGTGTGTCTGTGCGTGTGTGGTGTGTGAGGAGCGGTGGGTGTAGTGCTTAACGCTACGCTGCGCTACCAACCGGCGAACCCAGTTCCATTCCCGCTCACGGTCACCACCGGTGACGATTATTTGAACCTCCCCTAGGTCGACTCTGCCTCAAACGAGTAACTGCTGTAGCGTATTAACATCGCCACTGGGGAGACAAAGGCGGCCGGCCGTGGTGGATACAAGTCCCGGGCGAAGCCGGGTAGTACAGCTAGTCTATTATATAATTACAATACCCTCCCCCCTCGCTGCCTCAAATCACTGCAGCTGAATGAGTTACACGATGACGTCACCGTGCTGCTGCTCTATTTAAGACCGGGAGCAAGTGGAGGGCTTCACCATTCTGGCGAATCGCCCGATGATGCTGGATGTGATTACCAGCGAAACGTCACAGTACTCAGATTGTAAATGATGTTGATTCACTCTTCAACACACCGGTGGGCTGAAGAAGTGAACTATTTGTCCTTTGTAAACGTGACACTTTTTTTTACTGTTGGGCCGTGTCGGGTGGTGGAGGGTTACAACACATTTATAGATAACGCAATCTCATCCAAAAACCGTTATTATCAATAGATACTACTACAGAGACAGTAGGTACTGCTATAGAGTCAGCAGATACTACTGTAGAGTCAGCAGATACTACTGTAGAGTCAATATATACTACTATAACACAGAGCCACGACGCTGAGGTAAATTCTGAACGGTTTGATGACCTCTTCTCCCCACCTCAACGTGTGCAGTTACTACTATAGAGATAGTGGGTACAAATACAGAGTGAGCAGACACTGCAATAGAGTCACTAGACACTATTGACTCTATTGTGTGTAGCATGTGTAGGTGTCTATGTCTCCAAATTACAAAATGACTGAGGGGGGGGGGGGTCGACAATTTGTGGAAACCTTTTAGATCAACTATTTACCCCCACTTTCTATGACTTTGATTCAGGACTTGTGCAAGCCTCTTTAATTTTGTTGACGGACAAATGGACAAACGGAACGCCGGGCTTTCATGATAGCTCAGTATTTGTGTATGTACAATCTTGATTTAAAGCTTGTGTGTGTACAGTTTATGTTATGTTTTTAAGATACATTTTGAAAATATTTTCCCCTGGGTAACGCCGGCTACTTCCCGCTAGTATTCAATACAACGCTGCTGATGATGACGATGTTCCCGATGATGGTATTTATAATGACACTAGATGTACTACCCGGCTTCGCCCGGGTCTTGGATCCACGACGCTAGTCCGCCTTTGTCTCGGCAGTGGCGATGTTCATACGCCACAGCAGTTACTCGTTTTGAGGCTGAGTCGACCTAGGGAGGTTCAAATAATCGTCGCCGGTGGTGGCCGTGAGCGGGAATGGAACTCGGTTCGCCGGGTTCGTAGCGCAGCGTAGCGTTAACCACTACACCCACGGCTCCTCACACACCACACACGCACAGACACACACACAGACACACACACAGACACGCAGACACACACAGACAGACACACACACACAGACACACAGACAGCACGCTAACCACTACACTACTGCTCCCCACACACCACACACGCACACACACAGACACACACACAGACACACACACACAGACACACACACACAGACACAGACAGCACGCTAAGCACTACACTACCGTTCCCCTACACAACACACGCGCGCGCGTCCATAGGTACACATACACGCGCTTGCTGCAGACACACACGACTTTCAGGGTGCGTACGGCAGTAAACGACTGAAATAATAAAGCGGCAATTCTGCGCGAGGAACGCCTTAGACCTGCAACACATTTGTGTAATGCGAGCGTAAACACACAAACACATACAAACACATACACACACATACATACACACACATACACACAAACACATACACACACATACACACATACATACACACAGACATACACATACACACAAACACATACAAACACATACACAATACACACACACATACATGCAGACACACATACACACATACATACACACACATACATAAACAGAAACACATACACACACATACACAATACACACACACATACATGCAGACACACAGACACACACATAACACACATACATACACACACATACATACACAGAAACACATACACACACATACATACACACACACATACATACACACAAACACATACGTACATACACACATACATACAGACACACAGACATACACATAAACACATACAATAAAACCCACATACATACACACACACATTCACACAAACACATACACACACATACATACACACATACATACAGACACACAGACATACACATAAACACATACACACATACACATGACCGGCTTCGCCCGGGACTTGGAGCCACCACGCCCGGCCGCCTTTGTCTCCCCAGTGGCGATATTAATACGCCACACCAGTTACTCGTTTGAGGCTGAGTCTACCTAGGGGAGGCCCAGGTCCGGTTCAAATAATCGTCAGCGGTGCTGGGCGTGAGTGGGAATCGAACTGGGGTCGCTCAACCAGCTTAATGACTATTTGTAGAAAGAACATTTAAAGAATCGATTATAATAACCAGGCTACAGTGTACATTATAGACTGCCAGTACACCCACTCAGCTTCATAAGCAGGCTAGAGTGTACATGATAGAGTGGCAGTACACTCACGGAGCTTAATAAGCAGGCTACAGTCTACATAATAGACTGCCAGTAGACTCAGGCAAATTAATAAGCAGGCTACAGTATACATTATAGACTGTCAGTACGCTCACCCAGCGTAATGACTATTTGTACAGTGACCATTTAAAGAATAGATTCTTGGCGCGTTGGGTTTAAAAGTAATATGATTTGCACACATTGTGTTGGGGGGGAGTGAAGAGTACGTGAAACTTTGATGAATTTACCTCAGAGTGGCGTGGTGGGTGTCGAGGCCTAGTAGCGTGCAGAGCCTCCGGCCTCGTCTAAATAGCCCACCCGGCAGAGGCAGGGTACGAGTGGCGTCCCCCCCCGCGCTATAATAATAGTGTCTAATCGCTATTATTTNATTATGTACGTAGCCTATAATAGTAATAGAACACATTGGGGTGGGAGGGGAGTGAAGAGGACGTGAAACTGTGATGAATTTACCTCAGAGTCGCGTGGTAATGTGTGCGCCTATTTTTTACGGGAATTAAAAATGGCGACTGCGTCGCTAGCCGTTGCCAGGAGCAACCGCCGGACCAATCGTGTGTCGCAATGCAGGGGCAACCGCCGGACCAATCGTGTGTCGCAAATCCCTGACATTTCGTCCAATGAAACTGCGTATGGTCCGGAGACACACAGACAGACAGATTCACGATTTTATATATATAGACTAGCTGTACTACCCGGCTTCGCCCGGGACTTGTATCCACCACGGCCGGCCGCCTTTGTCTCCCCAGTGGCGATGTTAATACGCTACAGCAGTTACTCGTTTGAGGCAGAGTCGACCTAGGGAGGTTCAAGTAATCGTCACCGGTGGTGGCCGTGAGCGGGAATGGAACTGGGTTCGCCGGGTTGGTAGCGCAGCGTAGCGTTAAGCACTACACCCACCGCTCCTCACACACCACACACGCACAGACACACACACAGACACACGCAGACACACACAGACAGAGACACACACACACACAGACAGCACGCTAACCACTACACTACCGCTCCCACACACCACACACGCACACACACAGACACACACACAGACACACACACAGACACACGCAGACACACACAGAGAGAGACACACACACACACAGACAGCACCTAACCACTACACTACCGCTCCCCACCACCACTCACGCACACCACAGACACACCACAGACACACACACAGACACACGCAGACACACACAGACGAGACACACACACACACAGACAGCACGCTAACCACTACACTACCGCTCCCCACACACCACACAGACACACACACAGACACACACACAGACACACACACACAGACACACACACACAGACACAGGCAGCACGCTAAGCACTACACTAACGTTCCCCTACACAACACACGCGCGCGCGTCCATAGGTACACATACACGCGCTTGCTGCAGACACACACGACTTTCAGGGTGCGTACGGCAGTAAACGACTGAAATAATAAAGCGGCAATGCTGCGCAAGGAACGCCTTAGACCTGCAAAACATTTGTGTAATGCGAGCGTAAAGACACAAACATACACACACATACATGCAGACACACAGACAGACACATAACACACATACATACACACACATACACAGAAACACATACACATACATAGACACACACATACATACACCCAAGCACATGCACACACGTACATACACACATACATACAGACACGCAGACATACACATATAGACATAGAAAAAAACCCACATACATACACACACACACAAACACATACACACACATACACACACATAACACACAGACATACACATAAACACATACACACATACACATGACCCGGCTTCGCCCGGGACTTGGATCCACGATGCCCGGCCGCCTTTGTCTCCCCAGTGACGATGTTCACACATGACAGCAGTTACGCGTTTGAGGCTGAGTGGACCTAGGGGAGGGCCAGGTCCGTTTCAAATAATCGTCAGCGGTGGTGGGCGTGAGTTGGAATCGAACTGGGTCGCTAAACCAGCTTAATGACTATTTGTACAAAGAACATATAAAGAATCGATTATAATAACCAGGCTACAGTCCACATTATAGACTGCCAGTACACGCAGTCAGCTTCATAAGCAGGCTAGAGTGTACATGATAGAGTGGCAGTACGCTCACCGAGCTTAATAAGCAGGCTACAGTCTACATGATAGACTGGCAGTACGCTGACCCAGCTTAATGACTATTTGTACAGTGAACATTTAAGTAATCGATTGTTGGCGCGTTGGGTTTAAAAGTAATATTAATTGCACACATTGTGGTGGGGTGGAGTGAAGAGTAGGAAAAACTTTGATGAATTTACCTCAGAGTGGCGTGGTGGGTGTCGAGGCCTAGTAGCGTGCAGAGCCTGCGGCCTCGCCAAAATTGTGCAGCCGGCAGAGGCAGGGTATGGGTGGCGTGCCTCCCCCCCCCCTAGCGCTCCAACAATACTGTGTAATGGCTATTATTTAATTATTTACGGAGCCTATGAAAGTGGCGAAGGCGTGGCTAGCCGTTGGCAGGGGCAACCGCCGTCCAATGAAACTGCAGCCCTTGGCGAAGGCGTCGCTAGCCGTTGCCAGGTCCAATGAAAGCGGCGAAGGCGTCGCTAGCCGTTGCCAGGGGCAACCGCCGTCCAATGAAAGTGCGTATGGTCCGAAATCCACACACACACACACAGACAGATAGACAGACATTCACGATTTTATATATATAGATTGCTGCTGATTATCATTATGAAGTTAATGATCATTTTGACGAAGCTGTTGATGATAATGAGGATAATGCGATGATGGTGATGACAGTAAGTAGAATGATGTTGATAGTTTTGACAATGTTGCTGCTAATCATAATGCTCATTATAATTATAACAATATTGCTGCTGATGTTGATAATTATGACGATGTAGCTAAATATGCTTCCGATGACAGTTTTTAAGATGTTACTGATGATAAATATGATACTGCTGATGACAGTCATCGCATTGCTGATGATGATAATTCTGAAAATGCAACCGAAGATGATAATTAAAAAGATGGTGATGATAATTTTGATGATTATTAACATGCTGCTGATTATAATCGATTCGAGGTCACTGCGTGGACGATGTGCCCTCGTGTTTCAGTTAAAGCGTCAAGGCGCAGCCCCGCAAGTGCTCGCTCGCACCGCTGCTCGTGGAAGGGGCTTCACTGGATGCAGCTCGAGAGGGCACCTGTTCGATTACTCCACGCTGACTAGGGGTCGGCACGGTTTGAACCGACTCAAACTGGTTTCAAATTGAGCAAACCAAACCAAACCAGCGACGACTGAACCAAACCAACCAAAACCAAACCAAACTAAGCTAAACCAAACCTCTTGAGTTGGCTTGAACCGAAAAGATGCGCGGCAAACAATATTCGCATTCAATACAAATATCAAGTGTATTAATCGCTAATTTCTACGCAGGCTTTCTTCATATTGAGATTCACTAGCAAGTACTGGACGACGATGTCGTCCACAGCCATCTCCTGCTTGGCACGCCCAATGTCCTTGAACGCAGTGTGGTAGTTCAATGGCAGTGAAACCCCAACACTAGGCAACATCCGCGCCCACGAGCGCACACACATCTCGGCCTTGAACGTGCACTTGTGCAGGTTTGGTCGGTCGAGAAAGGAGCGCTTGGCGGCCGAGTTTGCTCTCTCGGAGGGCACGGACGACGCCGGGATAGGCAAATAGTCGAGGGCCACGCGTCGTAGGCGCGGGTACTTGCCGCCGTACAGCTTCCACCACTCGACGACGTCCATGCTCAGGTCCTGAGTCGGCTCAAGCAGGAAGCGGTCGACCTCGGAGGCGGCGCCGTCGTGAGCGTTGGGCGCGTAGACCATGTCAAAGAGGATGTTAATGCCGCCACGCGGCGCCGCCTTCGGCGCCTTCGGCGCCGCGTCCGTCGTCAACGCTGGGTAGCGCTGGTTGAGAATGTCCGTCATCATGTCCTTGATATTGCTGTACTCGGCCTTTACAACCAACCAAACTAGTTTGAGCCGGTTCCACCCTGTCCGAGCCAAACCGAGTCGGTTTTCGTAGCCCCAAACCAAACCGAACCAGTTCAAACAGAGCCAAACCAAACCGATTTGGTTCGGTTCAAACCGCGGTTTGGTGGTTTGAGCCAAACCGTGCCGACCCCTAACGCTGACCAGATGCCCTGGAAGAGGTGAGCATACCCACACTTTACCCCACCGCACGCGACGAGACGATCAGAGACTGGATGCAGTCTACCCAGTAGTAACGCTGCTAAGAGAAGACACGTTTTTAAATATATGTTTTCCCGGGGCAACGCCGGGTACTTCCTGCTAGTATAAAATAAACCCCGAGAACAACAACAACAATAACCCCGACGTGTCACGTCTGGCGCGTTGGCGCTGCTGCTTGAGGAAGCGGCGCTGGCTGTGGCCACGGCGCTCCTCGCCTTGGTCCTCGTGGTCAGCCTGACGATGCCTCACCACTCACTCACCACTCACTCACTCACCCACTCAACACTCACACTCACTCACCACTCACACTCACCACTCACTCACCACTCACACTCACTCACCACTCACTCACCACTCACACTTACCTAGCCCTTACCACTCACACAGCCCTCACCACTCATAATCGCCTAGCCCTCACCACTCATCATACACCACTCATATGGCCCTCAGCACTCATGGTCAGCCTGATGATGTCTCACCACTCACATTCACTCACACTCACCTAGCCCTCACACTCACATAGTCCTCACCACTCAAATTAACCACTCACTACTCATCTTACACCACTCATCTAGCCGTCACCACTTATCTTACACGACTCACAAGACACTCACACTCATCACACCACTCACCAGATACCAGTCAACACCCACCAGACACTGACACCACTCACTTAACACTCACTAATCGCCTGCCACTCACCAGATACTACTCACCACTCACCAGATACTACACTCCTGACACCACTCACGTGACACCAGATACTATATTGAACCAAGTAGGCTTCAAAGCGATCCTTCATCGTGATTACCCATGCTCTATCCACTGATGAATAACAACCTCCTCAAGCACTAACTTTCCAAATCAATTTTACAATGTACAGAGATGCACACTGCATGTACCACGCCTCTCAGCCTCATCCAGACCACGAGCTCAGACATAACTTACATTTGTGACCATGTTGTATTTATAGACCACAACTTAAAACAATTCGAAAAAATGGCCAACCATAGCGTAGAGGTCAGCCATTGTCCCTGCGTCCACTGATGAGTCCTCATAAAGACGAAGCCGAGCCAACAGTTGTGTCTTTGTTTCACTGCTGCCTGTTGGTTGGCCATAGTTTATAAATGTTTCAGTTTGTAGTCTACTATAACAACGTGGCCACACGTGCAGTTATTTGTGCACATTAGCGAAGTGTTAATGAACACAACTAAACTGCTGAATATTGCATCAAACAAAACATTCACTGTGCGTCCATCAGTGACACCACATGCAGTGACAATCCCGAGTGTGGAGGGGAAAAAACAGTCAGTGGGAATTTGGGCCTCTTAAAGAGTCTTGAGTAGAGTCGACCCACACACCTGTACACAGGTACAGGGAGACCATGCAGCTTCACTGTGTATCTGTACCTACACACCTGTACACAGATACACAAGGGAGATCATGCAGCTTCACTGTGTATCTGTACCTACACACCTGTACACAGGTACACAAGAGAGATCATGCAGCTTCACTGTGTATCTGTACCCACACACCTGTACACAGGTACACAGGGATCATGCCCACACGCACGGTGCTGGGTGTGGTTGGGCTGCAGGGCGGCTCTGTGTGCCGAGCGTCTCAGGAACTCGCGAGCGAACGACACCGCCACTGTCGGAAAGCCCCGAACTTTACCTGCGTGCTTGGGCTCCGTATCCGGGCACTGTGCGGAACGCGTTACTTTGACCCTCACACCAGTCGTGGTGCTGTAAAGTCAGAATCTGTATTTATTTAGAGTGGAGGAATCCGATGAGCTTTGAAGCTCTTTGTCACACATGTCCAGTATGGTCGGGTCAGCAAAGTGAGCATGCCAGTGGGCACCCAGCCACTGTGTTGAACTGGTTCACGAATTTCCACTGCTGACTCAGAGCCACTAATGAAGATGAGCGTCACACCGTGCTTGTTGAGACGAGAGACAGTTGAAGTCGTTCACTTTGACTTGTCTTAGTTTGCCTCTCTCATTCTGGAGAATGTGAACGGAACTTTGAGAGCGTCTCAATGCGGCACAATTGTTAGCTGCACAATCACGGGTATGCAGACAGGTCTTGATGCGTCGTTACTTGCTCCATATGTAAATCAACAGGGAACCGAAGTGTGATCCACATAAACTTGAGCTGCACATTACAGTATTTTTTAGTTAACAAAAATGCATCTCTAAAGACATTTACCAATTCCAAAGTAAAAGTATTTATTTGAAACATTTAGGAGTTATTAAATGCACTCACAACCCTTACATTGGATGATCCATAATGAGCATCGATATCATCTCTGTACAAACATGTAACTGCTGCTAAAATATAAAACATCCTGCACTGTGCAGTGTTAACACAGCCATCAATCCTCCACACTACACACACCATGTACCATACACCACACAGTGTAAACACACCCAGCATCACACCACCCTACACACACCATGTACCATACACAGTGTAAACACACCCATCATCACTCCACACTACACACACCATGCGCCATACACCACACAGTGTAAACACACTCATCATCACACCACACAGTGTAAACACATCCATAATCACTCCACACTACACACACCATGTACCATACACCACACAGTGTAAACACACCCATCATCACTCCACACACCATGTACCATACACCACACAGTGTAAACACACCCATCATCACTCCACACAACACACACCATGTACCATACACCACAGTGTAAACACACCCATTATCACCCACACTACACACACCATGTACCATACAACACACAGTGTAAACACCCATCATCACTCCACACTACACACACCATGCACCATACACCACACGGTGTAAACACACTCATCATCACACCACACAGTGTAAACACACCCATAATCACTCCACACTACACACACCATGTACCATACACCACACAGTGTAAACACACCCATCATCACACCACACTACACACACCATGTACCATACACCATACAGTGTAGACACAGCCATCACAACACCACACTACACACACCATGTACCATACACCACACAGTGTAAACACAACCATCATC
Source organism: Lethenteron camtschaticum (assembly GCA_018977245.1). Lineage (NCBI taxonomy): Eukaryota > Metazoa > Chordata > Hyperoartia > Petromyzontiformes > Petromyzontidae > Lethenteron > Lethenteron camtschaticum. Next base: position 5,144,542 of record MU249573.1, on the reverse strand, counting down.
AAACCCAACAACTTCGTCAATGATGCTTCCTTAAAATAAAATATATAATAGGCGACGTTTCGGGCAATGTCCCTTCACTGCACAAACACCACCAGACCACGTGGCCAGCCCGGGTGCTGCCCCGCCCCGCGTCCCAGCCTGGAAAGCCCCTGGCAGGGAGCCAAGCGAAGTGAAACTTCCGCCCCCCTCGCACTTCCCCGCCTCACTGGCCGAGAGAGGCTAATTCAGTGGTGAGGATAGATAGAAGCGGAGAGCGAGTCAGAGAGCTCAGGAGAGAGTCGCCCGCACTGAGCTCATCGCTGCGTCGCCTGCAGAGGCCGGGACAGGAGCAGCAGGAGCCGCCGCTGCTGCTGCTGAGAGAGGTGAGAGAGCTCTGAGTAGTCCCAGGTCGGGGTTGACCGAATCGTCAACCCGGTGGCCGCTCGTGCGCTGCGCGACTTTGAGATCTGCACCTGAATCGTTGGGGCAGGAAGAGCTCCGCTGGCAATCTTAGCGTTGACATTCGGGAAGGTAACGCATCTCACACAACCAGTACCTCTCTCACACAACCAGTACCTCTCTCACAACCAGTACCTCTCTCTCACAACCAGTACCTCTCTCACAACCAGTACCTCACTCACACAACCAGTACCTCACTCACACAACCAGTACCTCTCTCACAACCAGTACCTCTCTCTCACAACCAGTACCTCTCTCACAACCAGTACCTCTCTCACAACCAGTACCTCTCTCACACAACCAGTACTTCTCTCTCACAACCAGTACCTCTCTCACAACCAGTACCTCTCTCACAACCAGTACCTCTCACACAACCAGTACCTCTCTCACAACCAGTACCTCTCTCTCACACAACCAGTACCTCTCACACAACCAGTACCTCTCTCACAACCAGTACCTCTCTCTCACAACCAGTACCTCTCACACAACCAGTACCTCTCTCACAACCAGTACCTCTCTCACACAACCAGTACCTCTCTCACACAACCAGTACCTCTTTCACACAACCAGTACCTCTCTCACACAACCAGTACCTCTCTCTCTCACAACCAGTACCTCTCTCTCTCACAACCAGTACCTCTCTCTCTCACAACCAGTACCTCTCTCTCACAACCAGTACCTCTCTCTCACAACCAGTACCTCTCTCTCACAACCAGTACCTCTCTCACACAACCAGTACTCTCTCACACAACCAGTACCTCTCACACAACCAGTACATCTCACAACCAGTACCTCTCACAACCAGTATCTCTCTCACAACCAGTACCTCTCTCACAACCAGTACCTCTCTCACAACCAGTACCTCTCTCACAACCAGTACCTCTCTCACACAACCAGTACCTCTCTCACAACCAGTACCTCTCTCACACAACCAGTACCTCTCTCTCACAACCAGTACCTCTCTCACACAACCAGTGCCTCTCTCTCACAACCAGTACCTCTCTCACAACCAGTACCTCTCTCTCACAACCAGTACCTCTCTCACACAACCAGTGCCTCTCTCTCACAACCAGTACCTCTCTCTCACAACCAGTACCTCTCTCACACAACCAGTACCTCTCTCACACAACCAGTACCTCTCTCTCACAACCAGTGCCTCTCTCTCACAACCAGTACCTCTCTCTCACACAACCAGTACCTCTCTCTCACACAACCAGTACCTCTCTCTCACAACCAGTGCCTCTCTCTCACAACCAGTACCTCTCTCTCACACAACCAGTACCTCTCTCTCACACAACCAGTGCCTCTCTCTCACAACCAGTACCTCTCTCACACAACCAGTACCTCTCTCTCACACAACCAGTGCCTCTCTCACACAACCAGTACCTCTCTCTCACACAACCAGTACCTCTCTCTCACAACCAGTACCTCTCTCTCACAACCAGTACCTCTCTCACACAACCAGTACCTCTCTCTCACAACCAGTACCTCTCTCTCACACAACCAGTACCTCTCTCTCACACAACCAGTACCTCTCTCTCACAACCAGTACCTCTCTCTCACAACCAGTACCTCTCTCTCACAACCAGTACCTCTCTCACAACCAGTACCTCTCTCTCACACAACCAGTACCTCTCTCTCACAACCAGTACCTCTCTCTCACAACCAGTACCTCTCTCACAACCAGTACCTCTCTCACAACCAGTACCTCTCTCACACAACCAGTACCTCTCTCTCACAACCAGTACCTCTCACACAACCAGTACCTCTCTCACAACCAGTACCTCTCTCTCACACAACCAGTACCTCTCTCTCACAACCAGTACCTCCCTCACAACCAGTACCTCTCTCTCACAACCAGTACCTCTCTCTCACAACCATTACCTCTCTCTCACACAACCAGTACCTCTCTCTCTCACAACCAGTACCTCTCTCTCTCACAACCAGTACCTCTCTCTCACAACCAGTACCTCTCTCACACACAACCAGTACCTCTCTCTCACAACCAGTACCTCTCTCTCACAACAGTACCTCTCTCACACAACCAGTACCTCTCTCACACAACCAGTACCTCTCTCTCACACAACCAGTACCTCTCTCTCACACAACCAGTACCTCTCTCTCACAACCAGTACCTCTCTCTCACAACCAGTACCTCTCTCACACAACCAGTACCTCTCTCTCACAACCAGTACCTCTCTCTCACAACCAGTACCTCTCTCTACCAACCAGTACCTCTCTCACACAACCAGTACCTCTCTCACACAACCAGTACCTCTCTCACACAACCAGTACCTCTCTCTCACACAACCAGTACCTCTCTCTCACAACCAGTACCTCTCTCTCACACAACCAGTACCTCTCTCTCACACAACCAGTACCTCTCTCTCACACAACCAGTACCTCTCTCTCACACAACCAGTACCTCTCTCTCACACAACCAGTACCTCTCTCTCACACAACCAGTACCTCTCTCTCACACAACCAGTACCTCTCTCTCACACAACCAGTACCTCTCTCTCACACAACCAGTACCTCTCTCTCACACAACCAGTACCTCTCTCTCACAACCAGTACCTCTCTCTCACACAACCAGTACCTCTCTCTCACACAACCAGTACCTCTCTCTCACACAACCAGTACCTCTCTCTCACACAACCAGTACCCTCTCTCACACAACCAGTACCTCTCTCACACACAACCAGTACCTCTCTCTCTCACAACCAGTACCTCTCTCTCACACAACCAGTACCTCTCTCTCACACAACCAGTACCTCTCTCTCACACAACCAGTACCTCTCTCACACAACCAGTACCTCTCTCTCACACAACCAGTACTTCTCTCTCACAACCAGTACCTCTCTCTCACACAACCAGTACCTCTCTCTCACACAACCAGTACTTCTCTCTCACAACCAGTACCTCTCTCTCACAACCAGTAGCTCTCACACACCTGTACCTCTCTCACACAACCAGTACCTCTCTCACAACCAGTACCTCTCTCTCACAACCAGTACCTCTCTCTCTCACAACCAGTACCTCTCTCACACACAACCAGTACTCTCTCTCACACAACCAGTACCTCTCTCACACACAACCAGTACCTCTCTCACACAACCAGTACCTCTCTCACAACCAGTACCTCTCTCTCACAACCAGTACCTCTCTCTCACACACCGTACTTCTCACAACCAGTACCTCTCTCTCACACAACCAGTACCTCTCTCTCACACAACCAGTACCTCTCTCTCACACAACCAGTACCTCTCTCTCACACAACCAGTACCTCTCTCACACAACCAGTACCTCTCTCTCACACAACCAGTACCTCTCTCACAACCAGTACCTCTCTCACACAACCAGTACCTCTCTCACACAACCAGTACCTCTCTCACACAACCAGTACCTCTCTCTCACAACCAGTACCTCTCTCACAACCAGTACCTCTCTCACACAACCAGTACCTCTCTCTCACAACCAGTACCTCTCTCTCTCACAACCAGTACCTCTCACACACAACCAGTACCTCTCTCTCACACAACCAGTACCTCTCTCTCCCACAACCAGTACCTCTCTCTCACACAACCAGTACCTCTCTCTCACAACCAGTACCTCTCTCTCACAACCAGTACCTCTCTCTCTCACAACCAGTACTCTCACACACAACCAGTACCTCTCTCTCACACAACCAGTACCTCTCTCTCCCACAACCAGTACCTCTCACACACAACCAGTACCTCTCTCTCCCACAACCAGTACCTCTCACACACAACCAGTACCTCTCTCTCACACAACCAGTACCTCTCTCTCACAACCAGTACCTCTCTCTCACAACCAGTACCTCTCTCTCTCACAACCAGTACCTCTCACACACAACCAGTACCTCTCTCTCACACAACCAGTACCTCTCTCTCCACAACCAGTACCTCTCACACACAACCAGTACCTCTCTCACACAACCAGTACCTCTCTCACACAACCAGTACCTCTCTCTCACAACCAGTACTCTCTCTCACACAACCAGTACCCCTCTCTCTCACAACCAGTACCTCTCTCTCTCACAACCAGTACCTCTCTCTCACAACCAGTACCTCTCTCTCACACAACCAGTACCCCTCTCTCTCACAACCAGTACCTCTCTCTCACACAACCAGTACCTCTCTCACACACAACCAGTACCTCTCTCTCACACAACCAGTACCTCTCTCACACAACCAGTACCTCTCTCTCTCACAACCAGTACCTCTCGCACACAACCAGTACCTCTCTCTCACAACCAGTACCTCTCTCTCACAACCAGTACCTCTCTCACACAACCAGTACCTCTCTCTCACAACCAGTACCTCTCGCACACAACCAGTACCTCTCTCACACAACCAGTACCTCTCTCTCACAACCAGTACCTCTCTCACACAACCAGTACCTCTCTCTCTCACAACCAGTACCTCTCGCACACAACCAGTACCTCTCTCTCACAACCAGTACCTCTCTCTCTCACAACCAGTACCTCTCTCTCTCACAACCAGTACCTCTCTCTCACACAACCAGTACCTCTCTCACACAACCAGTACCTCTCTCACACAACCAGTACCTCTCTCTCTCACAACCAGTACCTCTCGCACACAACCAGTACCTCTCTCTCACACAACCAGTACCTCTCTCACACACAACCAGTACCTCTCTCACACAACCAGTACCTCTCTCTCACACAACCAGACCTCTCTCTCACACAACCAGTACCTCTCTCACACAACCAGTACCTCTCTCTCACACAACCAGAACCTCTCTCTCACACAACCAGTACCTCTCTCACACAACCAGTACCTCTCTCTCACACAACCAGTACCCTCTCTCACACAACCAGTACCTCTCTCTCACAACCAGTACCTCTCTCACAACCAGTACCTCTCTCACAACCAGTACCTCTCACAACCAGTACCTCTCACAACCAGTACCTCTCTCACACAACCAGTACCTCTCTCTCACAACCAGTACCTCTCTCTCACAACCAGTACCTCTCTCACAACCAGTACCTCTCACACAACCAGTACCTGTCTCACAACCAGTACCTCTCACACAACCAGTACCTCTCTCACAACCAGTACCTCTCTCTCACACAACCAGTACCTCTCACACAACCAGTACCTCTCACACAACCAGTACCTCTCTCACAACCAGTACCTCTCTCACACAACCAGTACCTCTCTCTCACAACCAGTACCTCTCACACAACCAGTACCTCTCTCACAACCAGTACCTCTCTCACACAACCAGTACCTCTCTCTCACAACCAGTACCTCTCTCTCACAACCAGTACCTCTTTCACACAACCAGTACCTCTCTCACACAACCAGTACCTCTCTCTCTCACAACCAGTACCTCTCTCTCTCACAACCAGTACCTCTCTCTCACAACCAGTACCTCTCTCTCACAACCAGTACCTCTCTCTCACAACCAGTACCTCTCTCACACAACCAGTACCTCTCTCACACAACCAGTACCTCTCACACAACCAGTACATCTCACAACCAGTACCTCTCACAACCAGTATCTCTCTCACAACCAGTACCTCTCTCACAACCAGTACCTCTCTCACAACCAGTACCTCTCTCACAACCAGTACCTCTCTCACACAACCAGTACCTCTCTCACAACCAGTACCTCTCTCACACAACCAGTACCTCTCTCTCACAACCAGTACCTCTCTCACAACCAGTACCTCTCTCTCACAACCAGTACCTCTCTCACACAACCAGTACCTCTCTCACAACCAGTACCTCTCTAACACAACCAGTGCCTCTCTCTCACAACCAGTACCTCTCTCACAACCAGTACCTCTCTCTCACAACCAGTACCTCTCTCACACAACCAGTACCTCTCTCACAACCAGTACCTCTCTCACACAACCAGTGCCTCTCTCTCACAACCAGTACCTCTCTCTCACAACCAGTACCTCTCTCACACAACCAGTACCTCTCTCACACAACCAGTGCCTCTCTCACAACCAGTGCCTCTCTCTCACAACCAGTACCTCTCTCACACAACCAGTACCTCTCTCACAACCAGTGCCTCTCTCTCACAACCAGTACCTCTCTCTCACAACCAGTACCTCTCTCACACAACCAGTACCTCTCTCTCACAACCAGTACCTCTCTCACACAACCAGTGCCTCTCTCACACAACCAGTGCCTCTCTCACACAACCAGTGCCTCTCTCACACAACCAGTACCTCTCTCTCACAACCAGTACCTCTCTCTCTCACAACCAGTACCTCTCTCTCACAACCAGTACCTCTCTCTCACAACCAGTACCTCTCTCTCACAACCAGTACCTCTTTCTCACACAACCAGTACCTCTCTCTCACACAACCAGTACCTCTCTCTCACAACCAGTACCTCTCTCTCACAACCAGTACCTCTCTCTCACAACCAGTACCTCTCTCACAACCAGTACCTCTCTCTCACACAACCAGTACCTCTCTCTCACAACCAGTACCTCTCTCTCACAACCAGTACCTCTCTCACAACCAGTACCTCTCTCACAACCAGTACCTCTCTCACACAACCAGTACCTCTCTCTCACAACCAGTACCTCTCACACAACCAGTACCTCTCTCACAACCAGTACCTCTCTCTCACACAACCAGTACCTCTCTCTTACCCCCCACACCTCCCTCACAACCAGTACCTCTCTCTCACAACCAGTACCTCTCTCTCACAACCATTACCTCTCTCTCACACAACCAGTACCTCTCTCTCTCTCACAACCAGTACCTCTCTCTCTCACAACCAGTACCTCTCTCTCACAACCAGTACCTCTCTCACACACAACCAGTACCTCTCTCTCACAACCAGTACCTCTCTCTCACAACCAGTACCTCTCTCACACAACCAGTACCTCTCTCACACAACCAGTACCTCTCTCTCACACAACCAGTACCTCTCTCTCACACAACCAGTACCTCTCTCTCACAACCAGTACCTCTCTCTCACAACCAGTACCTCTCTCACACAACCAGTACCTCTCTCTCACAACCAGTACCTCTCTCTCACACAACCAGTACCTCTCTCTACCAACCAGTACCTCTCTCACACAACCAGTACCTCTCTCACACAACCAGTACCTCTCTCACACAACCAGTACCTCTCTCTCACACAACCAGTACCTCTTTCACACAACCAGTACCTCTCTCACACAACCAGTACCTCTCTCTCTCACAACCAGTACCTCTCTCTCTCACAACCAGTACCTCTCTCTCACAACCAGTACCTCTCTCTCACAACCAGTACCTCTCTCTCACAACCAGTACCTCTCTCACACAACCAGTACCTCTCTCACACAACCAGTACCTCTCACACAACCAGTACATCTCACAACCAGTACCTCTCACAACCAGTATCTCTCTCACAACCAGTACTCTTCACACCAGTATCTCTCACAACCAGTACCTCTCTCACAACCAGTATCTCTCACACAACCAGTACCTCTCTCACAACCAGTACCTCTCTCACACAACCAGTACCTCTCTCTCACAACCAGTACCTCTCTAACACAACCAGTGCCTCTCTCTCACAACCAGTACCTCTCTCACAACCAGTACCTCTCTCTCACAACCAGTACCTCTCTCACACAACCAGTACCTCTCTCTCACAACCAGTACCTCTCTCACACAACCAGTGCCTCTCTCTCACAACCAGTACCTCTCTCACACAACCAGTACCTCTCTCACACAACCAGTACCTCTCTCTCACAACCAGTACCTCTCTCACACAACCAGTGCCTCTCTCACACAACCAGTGCCTCTCTCACACAACCAGTACCTCTCTCACACAACCAGTACCTCTCCACACAACCAGTACCTCTCTCTCACACCAGTACCTCTCTCACACAACCAGTGCCTCTCTCACACAACCAGTGCCTCTCTCTCACAACCAGTACCTCTCTCACACAACCAGTGCCTCTCTCTCACAACCAGTGCCTCTCTCTCACAACCAGTACCTCTCTCTCACAACCATACCTCTCTCACACAACCAGTACCTCTCTCTCACAACCAGTACTCTCTCTCACAACCAGTACTCTCTCACACAACCAGTGCCTCTCTCACACAACCAGTGCCTCTCTCTCACAACCAGTACTCTCTCTCACAACCAGTACCTCTTTCTCACACAACCAGTACCTCTCTCTCACACAACCAGTACCTCTCTCTCACAACCAGTACCTCTCTCTCACAACCAGTACCTCTCTCTCACAACCAGTACCTCTCTCACAACCAGTACTCTCTCTCACAAACCAGTACTCTCTCTCACAACCAGTACCTCTCTCTCACAACCAGTACCTCTCTCACAACCAGTACCTCTCTCACAACCAGTACCTCTCTCCACAACCAGTACCTCTCTCTCACAACCAGTACCTCTCACACAACCAGTACCTCTCTCACAACCAGTACCTCTCTCTCACACAACCAGTACCTCTCTCTCACAACCAGTACCCTCCTCACAACCAGTACCTCTCTCTCACAACCAGTACCTCTCTCTCACAACCAGTACCTCTCTCTCCACAACCAGTACCCTCTCTCTCCACAACCAGTACCTCTCTCTCTCACAACCAGTACCTCTCTCACAACCAGTACCTCTCTCACACAAACCAGTACCTCTCTCTCACAACCAGTACCTCTCTCCCACAACCAGTACCTCTCTCTCACAACCAGTACCTCTCTCACACAACCAGTACCTCTCTCCACAACCAGTACCTCTCTCTCACAACCAGTACCTCTCTCTCACACAACCAGTACCTCTCTCTCACAACCAGTACCTCTCTCTCACAACCAGTACCTCTCTCACACAACCAGTACCTCTCTCTCACAACCAGTACCTCTCTCTCCAACCAGTACCTCTCTCACACAACCAGTACCTCTCTCACACAACCAGTACCTCTCTCACACAACCAGTACCTCTCTCTCACACAACCAGTACCTCTTTCACACAACCAGTACCTCTCTCACACAACCAGTACCTCTCTCTCTCACAACCAGTACCTCTCTCTCTCACAACCAGTACCTCTCTCTCACAACCAGTACCTCTCTCTCACAACCAGTACCTCTCTCTCACAACCAGTACCTCTCTCACACAACCAGTACCTCTCTCACACAACCAGTACCTCTCACACAACCAGTACATCTCACAACCAGTACCTCTCACAACCAGTATCTCTCTCACAACCAGTACCTCTCTCACAACCAGTACCTCTCTCACAACCAGTACCTCTCTCACACAACCAGTACCTCTCTCACAACCAGTACCTCTCTCACACAACCAGTACCTCTCTCTCACAACCAGTACCTCTCTAACACAACCAGTGCCTCTCTCTCACAACCAGTACCTCTCTCACAACCAGTACCTCTCTCTCACAACCAGTACCTCTCTCACACAACCAGTACCTCTCTCTCACAACCAGTACCTCTCTCACACAACCAGTGCCTCTCTCTCACAACCAGTACCTCTCTCTCACAACCAGTACCTCTCTCACACAACCAGTACCTCTCTCACACAACCAGTGCCTCTCTCTCACAACCAGTGCCTCTCTCTCACAACCAGTACCTCTCTCACACAACCAGTACCTCTCTCACACAACCAGTGCCTCTCTCTCACAACCAGTACCTCTCTCACCACCAGTCCTCTCTCTCACAACCAGTACCTCTCTCTCACAACCAGTACCTCTCTCTCACAACCAGTACCTCTCTCTCACAACCAGTACCTCTTTCTCACACAACCAGTACCTCTCTCTCACACAACCAGTACCTCTCTCTCACAACCAGTACCTCTCTCTCACAACCAGTACCTCTCTCTCACAACCAGTACCTCTCTCACAACCAGTACCTCTCTCTCACACAACCAGTACCTCTCTCTCACAACCAGTACCTCTCTCTCACAACCAGTACCTCTCTCACAACCAGTACCTCTCTCACAACCAGTACCTCTCTCACACAACCAGTACCTCTCTCTCACAACCAGTACCTCTCACACAACCAGTACCTCTCTCACAACCAGTACCTCTCTCTCACACAACCAGTACCTCTCTCTCACAACCAGTACCTCCCTCACAACCAGTACCTCTCTCTCACAACCAGTACCTCTCTCTCACAACCATTACCTCTCTCTCACACAACCAGTACCTCTCTCTCTCTCACAACCAGTACCTCTCTCTCTCACAACCAGTACCTCTCTCTCACAACCAGTACCTCTCTCACACACAACCAGTACCTCTCTCTCACAACCAGTACCTCTCTCTCACAACCAGTACCTCTCTCACAACCAGTACCTCTCTCACACAACCAGTACCTCTCTCTCACACAACCAGTACCTCTCTCTCACACAACCAGTACCTCTCTCTCACAACCAGTACCTCTCTCTCACAACCAGTACCTCTCTCACACAACCAGTACTCTCTCTCACAACCAGTACCTCTCTCTCACACAACCAGTACCTCTCTCTACCAACCAGTACCTCTCTCCACAACCAGTACCTCTCTCACACAACCAGTACCTCTCTCACACAACCAGTACCTCTCTCTCACACAACCAGTACCTCTCTCTCACAACCAGTACCTCTCTCACACAACCAGTACCTCTCTCTCACAACCAGTACCTCTCTCTCACACAACCAGTACCTCTCTCTACCAACCAGTACCTCTCTCACCAACCAGTACCTCTCTCACACACAACCAGTACCTCTCTCTCACACAACCAGTACCTCTCTCTCACACAACCAGTACCTCTCTCTCACACAACCAGTACCTCTCTCTCACACAACCAGTACCTCTCTCTCACACAACCAGTACCTCTCTCTCACAACCAGTACCTCTCTCTCACACAATCAGTACCTATCTCACACAACCAGTACCTCTCTCTCACACAACCAGTACCTCTCTCTCACAACCAGTACCTCTCTCTCACAACCAGTACCTCTCTCTCACAACCAGTACCTCTCTCTCTCACAACCAGTACCTCTCACACACAACCAGTACCTCTCTCTCACACAACCAGTACCTCTCTCTCCCACAACCAGTACCTCTCTCTCACACAACCAGTACCTCTCTCTCACAACCAGTACCTCTCACACACAACCAGTACCTCTCTCTCACACAACCAGTACCTCTCTCTCCCACAACCAGTACCTCTCACACACAACCAGTACCTCTCTCTCCCACAACCAGTACCTCTCACACACAACCAGTACCTCTCTCTCACACAACCAGTACCTCTCTCTCACAACCAGTACCTCTCTCTCACAACCAGTACCTCTCTCTCTCACAACCAGTACCTCTCACACACAACCAGTACCTCTCTCTCACACAACCAGTACCTCTCTCTCCCACAACCAGTACCTCTCACACACAACCAGTACCTCTCTCACACAACCAGTACCTCTCTCACACAACCAGTACCTCTCTCTCACAACCAGTACCTCTCTCTCACACAACCAGTACCCTCTCTCTCACAACCAGTACCTCTCTCTCTCACAACCAGTACCTCTCTCTCACAACCAGTACCTCTCTCTCACACAACCAGTACCCCTCTCTCTCACAACCAGTACCTCTCTCTCACACAACCAGTACCTCTCTCACACACAAGCAGTACCTCTCTCTCACACAACCAGTACCTCTCTCACACAACCAGTACCTCTCTCTCTCACAACCAGTACCTCTCGCACACAACCAGTACCTCTCTCTCACAACCAGTACCTCTCTCTCACAACCAGTACCTCTCTCTCACAACCAGTACCTCTCTCCCTTACAACCAGTACCTCTCTCACACAACCAGTACCTCTCTCTCACAACCAGTACCTCTCGCACACAACCAGTACCTCTCTCACACAACCAGTACCTCTCTCTCACAACCAGTACCTCTCTCACACAACCAGTACCTCTCTCTCTCACAACCAGTACCTCTCGCACACAACCAGTACTCTCTCTCACAACCAGTACCTCTCTCTCTCACAACCAGTACCTCTCTCTCTCACAACCAGTACCTCTCTCTCACACAACCAGTACCTCTCTCACACAACCAGTACCTCTCTCACACAACCAGTACCTCTCTCTCTCACACCAGACCTCTCGCACACAACCAGTACCTCTCTCTCACACACAGTACCTCTCTCACACACAACCAGTTCCTCTCTCACACAACCAGTACCTCTCTCTCACACAACCAGACCTCTCTCTCACACAACCAGTACCTCTCTCACACAACCAGTACCTCTCTCTCACACAACCAGAACCTCTCTCTCCACAACCAGTACCTCTCTCACACAACCAGTACCTCTCTCTCACACAACCAGTACCTCTCTCACACAACCAGTACCTCTCTCTCACACAACCAGTACCTCTCTCTCACACAACCAGTACCTCTCTCTCACACAACCAGTACCTCTCTCACACAACCAGTACCTCTCTCTCACACAACCAGTACCTCTCTCTCACACAACCAGTACCTCTCTCTCACACAACCAGTACCTCTCTCACACAACCAGTACCTCTCTCACACAACCAGTACCTCTCTCTCACACAACCAGTACCCTCTCTCACACAACCAGTACCTCTCTCTCACACACCAGTACCTCTCTCACACAACCAGTACCTCTCTCTCACACAACCAGTACCTCTCTCTCACACAACCAGTACCTCTCTCTCACAACCAGTACCTCTCTCTCACACAACCAGTAGCTCTCTCTCACAACCAGTACCTCTCTCACACAACCAGTACCTCTCACACACAACCAGTACCTCTCTCTCACACAACCAGTAGCTCTCTCTCACAACCAGTACCTCTCTCTCACACCAGTAGCTCTCTCACAACCAGTACCTCTCACACACAACCAGTACCTCTCTCTCACACAACCAGTACCTCTCTCTCACACAACCAGTACCTCTCTCACAACCAGTACCTCTCTCACACAACCAGTACCTCTCTCTCACAACCAGTACCTCTCTCTCACACAACCACTACCTCTCTCACAATCAGTACCTCTCTCACAACCAGTACCTCTTACACAACAGTACCTCTCTCTCACAACCAGTACCTCTCATAACCAGTACTTCTCTCACAGCCTCGTATCGGGGTTTACTCGCTAATTGCTATACTTGTGGTAATTTGCTGGGGTGGAGTGGTGGTACAGTGATTATCGCTATGAGCTATGAACCTGGCGACTGGCCATGCCTAACATGGGTAGAGAGTGATATGGGTTCCTCCTTTCATCAACCCCACGACCGACATGGTGTGACGAGGCCTTTGTCCACCAGTCGTGGGATGTGAATTGTTACTTTAAGAGCATTCCATTCCAAGTTCATTCACTGATGAAGCTCAAAGCAGTTTGAGCGAATCGTCGTACATTGAAGTTAAATTCGGTCGGATAAATTCTTCAGCCACCTCTGAGGATTTGCTTTATTGGTCAGAACGTAATCGACGCATCCGCCACATGCACATGTCTTTGTAAACGTGACATTGTACGGTACGCTTCATTACGTGGGCTTGGGCAGGACGAATCCGTCTAAGGGATAATGCCCAGTTTTTGAGACTAATAGTAGAGTCGCAGCCAAAGGAGGACAATGTGCCCAAGAGTATGTGAACTGCTGAGATGCAGCGTGTTGCATCGCATTACTGTGAGATGGTGACGGTTTGGAGTGGCCTTCATCCAGCAGTGGATATATCATGGGGGATGATGACGATGCCCTCCTGTATCAACAAGGGGCTCGTTAGAGGCCAATTAATACAAAGACGGTTACACACAGCGTATTATTATGCCCAATACAGGCAGCTACTTTATTCATGAATCCCTGTCGCGTGATATCGCCGACTTGTAAACTCAATTCTTAAGCTCACTACACGTGCATGAAAGTAGTATTACATTTGTTTACTCAGGAAAGCCTACTAAATCGCAACTCTTTTTTTGGGAAAGTTCTGCTAAGTGTTCGTGATGTTGCTGTGTGTAATCCCAATCGTCTTCTTGGTTCTTTCGGTAAAGTCACGTAGAATGGAAATAATAAAATAATAAAAATAAAACATAATAAAATAATTCTCACGACGTTTCGGCCACAACGCAAGTAGCCGTCGTGTTAGTATGTTGGAATTGACTTGCGTGTACGTTGACCTTCTTTCGCACCGTACATAGACAACCGTGCTAATCGAAGGTGCAGGGGAAGGACAGCAAACTAAAACAAAAGGCAGTTCTAAAGAAATTAGTTTTCAATCAAAATTTTTAAGTGCATAGCTCCGGGTTCTTCCTAATATCGGAAGGAAGAGCGTTCCAGACAGCCGTAGAAGCGCATCTGAAATGACGCAATGCGGTTACCACCGTCTTTGTTCGATTGCCAGCCAAAATCCGCTGTGAAGTTGACCAGAGGTCGCGTGATGGTTTATGCTCCTTGACGAGATCAGCAAGGTATTGTGGTTCAGTTGTGGCTCGCACTTTGTAATTATTGCGACCTCAATGTATTCGTTCGGCAACGGAAGCCAATGCCGCTCAGCGAGCACTGGACGGACATGGTCGGATCTTGCAGTACCCGTCATGATACGTTCCATATAATTATTCCGATAAGGTTACAATTCGGTTTATCAAACTGCACAATGTCAAGTTAAAGATATGTTTTTACTCAAATGGGCATTAAGGCGATGGCTGTTTACCGTCCTGAGCCAGTGGCGGATATTCCACATTCCTATGGCGGGGGTGAGGATTCCCATATGACATCTAACAGTACCTGCTGCTTAGGGCTGTACGCGGGGCTCTGCTGTCAGCGCCATCACTTCCGTCATTATGTTCTGTCTCTTGTGTCCACAGGTGCGAGGTGAGAACGCAGGAAGATGGCAACAGGTTTGTAAACTCGTCCTTTATGCCCCTGAGCAATGTACGCAGTCGTGCATAAGTCTGTCTCCGAGCAGTCCTGTATAGTCTTCACTGACTGTTGGGGCCAATCCTGTTAGCAAGCACCTATGAAGGCATGCACGGTGCACGAGGGGGTGGGTGGCCAACACCACGCCCGGCCGCTTTTGTCTCCCCATTGGCGATGTTTACACATCGCACCATGTACTCATTTGAGGCTGAGTTGACCTATGGGAGGCCCAAGAGCAGTTGAGATAATAGTTACTGGTGATGGCCGTAAGCAGGAATCGAACTTGGTTCGCCGGGTTCGTAGCGCAGCGCACTAACCGCTGCACTACCGCTCCAAAGACAAAGATCCCCGTGTAGCCCTAACAGACTGTCGGGGCAAGTGCTGTCAGCACCTATGAAGGCTGGAACGGCACACAAAGGGGTGGGTGGCCAGGACCACGCCCGACCGCCTTTGTCTCCCCAGTGTCGATGTTTACACACCGCACCAGGTACTCATTTGAGGCTGAGTTGACCTAGGAGACGCCGGGGACCGGTTCAGATAATCGTCACTGGTGTTGGCCGTGAGCGGGTTGGCCGTGTTCATAGCGCAGCGTGATAACCGCTACACCCCACTCCCCGCAATATAACACACACACAGGAGCATACTCAATACATACTCATAAACACAGAGAGAGCGACGCACACCACCATCGCCCCGTGGTGGCGGCCCCTAGAGGCGCCATGTGCTCAGATGAATGCAGCCAGGTGCACCTTGGTCTTGAGCCCACAGTGCATCCCATATTACATTACATCATTGTATTTCTAGTTTTGCAAAAATATTAATTGATTTCCCCCCAAATGTTTTTCTCCGATTGTACCGTCTACATCACAGAGCATCCATTGAGTTCTCTCTCAGAGCAGCACTGCCCTTCCTGTTAGAGAACAACCCGTGGAGCCTGGTGCTGTGAGCCATTCCCCAACGAGGTTGCAGATGTCCCAGCCACACTCAGTCACCATCACTGGCGCACCTCTTCGTGAAGAAGGCAACTTCATTTCACAACACTTGACCTGCGCCCACATCGCTCACATCCCTAACTCCTCTCCGTATCAGTAAATTAATAAGAAATCACCCCATTTAATCCCCTACCACCCAGCCTCCTGCGCGATAACACAGTCCACCAGTGTTGTTCGCTCCTGCAACAAGGAATGTTTATTCGTATGAACCAGAACATCTTAAAATAAGTGTTTCGTTTTCCGTTGACATTGCACTATGAATTATGGACAAGTTTGAACTCTTTTTAAATAAAACTTCGATGCTAAACGTTGGTGACGAAATATGTTAAGTTCCTGAATGTTCTCAATACGTTATTACGCGTTAAAATATACAGTAAAACCTTGACGTCAATTTATATACAACTAGTAGTATACCCAGCAATGAATTGCCAATTTAACGATGACGTTCTCTGCTGTAAGGGCACAAACGCTACGCATCTCTCGTGCTCACCTCAGATGAACTCGCAGAGTCCCGACCAGCCCTTTACCACGCACACCTCGCTCTGTAGCCCCGCATCGTGCCACCTCGCTCTGTAGCTCCGTGCTGTACCCGCTTCCACGTCACGATCCGAACGCCGGTTCTATGCTACTGGGTAGTGAGTAGCTCTCGAATTTCATTGATTCACCGCAAGTTCTGTGGTAGTATAACCCAACTCACATCCTCTCCCAACGAGTGCCCTAATCACGCCCTTGCTCTGAGTCTCTCTCGCCTGGCTCCCCACATTGATGGTCACTTCCCTGTCTTCACCGCCACTCTTCCCTGGCCATAAACTAATTGTGCAGGGAATCATGAGTCCGTGTGTACTGTGTCATTTACCCTATCACATCACACACCGGCTGCCCATCATTCACTGGTCCCACTCCCATGATCGCGCACCACGTCACTGCCATGCATCCACACCCCGAACACCACGCGGCCCGGTACCCAACACGTAACCCACAGACACCTCTGAGATCCCTTGAAATGACCTCTGACCCACATAGTAGAGCACAGCACACCCCCACCTCCTCTGCCACTGAGAGTAGTATTTGTTGAGAGACCATCAATCCGATATTATATTTATATTTTCAGAGGTGAAATGTAGCCATATACATTTTCAGAACTAAATTCCATGTTATGCAGGAGTTCATATTCTTGGTTCTTTCGGTAAAGTCACGTAGAAAGGAAATAATAAAATAATATAAATATAAAACAATAAAAATTATCACGACGTTTCGACTGCAACACAAGCAATAATCATCAGGTGTGAAATCCACAGCAAGAAAATTTGTTGTAATGACGGTGAAAGTGTTGGTCATTGTGGGAGAATGTTTCGTGTTTGAGAAGCAAGTAGCAATGAGCGCCCATGTCAAGTGGAACAGAGGCTGAGAGTGGTTTAGGTGGCGCAACACGAGTCCTGCACCCCTCACCCCTCCCAAGTTGGGAGGTCAACTGCTCTCGCCCTTTCCGTCCCCAAGTCCCTGCCTCATCGATGTGGAAGACCCCGTTAATAATCGTGGCAGTGACAGATTTAGTGAGAAATTAGAACAAGATGTCCCTTCCTGACTCAACAACGCCCTGTCTCGTTTGTACTTGTGCTGTTGTGTGCTGTGCAACATTGCTGAATCAGCATGAGCTACACAATGACCCTGTAGAGTTGATCGTGCCCAACATTTTCAGAACACTGCACGACCCAGCTGTTCTTTTTCACAGATGACAGATTTAAGAAGAAAACTGATCAAGTCCCGATCCTTTTGGATGACCTAAAAAATCTGTCCAGGTGAGTCGCTTCTCTAACGCATGCTCTTCTCAAACGCACATAAGCGATGGGAATAACTGGGTACTGCGCGTGACTCAGTCTCTTGCCACTACAGTACTCCATCAGCCTCGTTCCATTAATTACCATAAGCTCTCTGGCCCAGCACCATTCCCCTCTCATCACGCTCACTGCCTGCGTGTGCAAATAAGTCTCCTAAAAGCAGGAGACATAGCGCCTGGGTACCATATCTGCATAGACTCTCAACTGCTGTCACATTACAATCTGTCTCTCTCGTCTCTATCTCCTCTCCACCTGCGTATGTTTCTGTGTTTGTCTCCTTGGTTCTGGTCTTCATAACCCTTCTCCCTCATCCATAATTCCCATCTTCGTCATCCATCATCTTCATCGTCAATTCCATCGCTGTGGTACTGGTAACGGTCGACCTCCAACGGGCCGCTTTTGCCCAAGGCCGCGCTCACTCGCGGATCTCTGCGAGAGATTCCAGCTTCCGTGCCCACGCTGGCTCCTCTCCGTGTCCACCCGCATCGCAGGCAGGTTGCACGATAACCGTAGAGCTCTCGTGGCCACGCCCGGTACCGCTCATGCAGCGCCAACCTCTCCCATGCCACTGCCATAATTCGCTTTGACCCTTTTCCACGTTCACGTCACGCCATTTCAAAACGCAAGCTGCATCCTTGGAAAATTTAATATTTTTCACAGCGATAAGCAGAATGACAAACATGTTTAAACAAATCTTAAGGGGTAAAATGGCGAAATATTGTTTTTTTTTATGTAGGATGTGTGATAAAGCAATGCTATTTTGCTAAATATTCTTCCTTACAGATATGGTTTATAAACACGTGAATGAAACGGATGTATTGCGTTTACTAATAAAAGTTTATTTCAAATCCTCTCACTGGCAGAGTTGACAACTCCACGACCCCGACCCTAATTAGACTGGTTAACCTGGCGGACAATTACAATGTGGAGGAAAGATTGGCCGTGGGAAGAGTATTCCACAAGGAGGGCGGTGCAGGTGAGTAGAGTTCCCTGGCTGTGTGCCACGTGCTGTCAGGGGAGGCCAACTCATGCGGGTTAACCATGGACAAATCACAATCTATTGCAAATATAAAACATTCACTTTACAGATATAACCAATGCGAGGCACATATGTCTACAGGCTTGCCTGGTCAGTGTAGATTCACCACTGAGGGGTGCTTCCTCCAAAAGGCACAGAACGCAGATTTACCCTTCAATGTGCCTGCACGCCCAGCGTCCATGCCAATGGGAAGATTCTCTTCTGAGAGGCAAGCCGGGAAAACCCACATCCTTAGAGAGGTGTGAATTGTCTTGCCATAGGCAGTGGCAGAGCCAGCCAGGACAACACAGCACAGCTGAGCGTTGAGTTAGCATGCGTGCGAGAAGCTGTTATGAACTGGGGTTTGAAAGCAGTTGCGTTCAGAGGCCACAGCTCACAATCGCCCTTGGCGGAATACGTTGAGGTTGATTTTAGTCAACAGTTCCTTGTTTAAACGAATTACACTGAGAAAGTTAATTGTGAAAGACTTTTTTTTGTCAACAAACTGTTTCATTGATTTAGAGGAACAGGAACTTTAGAAACATTCAGATAACATTCAGATGCACGAGACTGTAAACCGTGTCCCGTGTGAGGCAGTGAATGGAATCCGTTTGTGTGCTCGGCGTTGCCCTTCCCTCCCCAGAGCTGTTCATGAAGATGATGACGTCACTCTCGGCAGACGGCTCGGGATCCCGGACTCCATGCAGAGGCCTGCAGAGTGGAGTGTTGGCAACCTGCTGAGATATGTTGTTACCCAGAGTCGAGTAAGTATGCAGCACAGCGTGATGGTGCATCGGTGCATTCATCACAACATGAAGCGGAGCTGTGTCTTGGGTGACACAGTGGTGTCGTGTATCACGCAAAGCCCTACTCAAGCGCGTGCATGCTCAGCAGACACTTGATGGACAAATATACGGAAGTGTTATGTTGGGAAAAACAAAACATGGTGAAAACACTTTTACAGATTGTAAATGTCTCCAAGTGATAAACGCGTTGGCCTGTTTAACAAGAAACGAACGGAGCTGCCGTGGTCCGATGGCTCGCGCACCGAACTCGCCATTCAGAGGTCAGCGCTTCGGTCTCCCGGCGTGGCAGTTGAAGTGATGGGTACGTTCATGAACTCTCCTCTGTCCACCCAGCAGCGTGACTACTGGGTAGACTGCATCCAGTCTCTGATCGGCTCGTCGCGTGCGGTGGGTAAAGTGTGGGTTTGCTCACCTCTTCCAGGGCATCTGGTCAGCGTGGAGTAATCGAACAGGCGCCCTCTCGAGCTGCCTCCAGTGAAGCCCTTCCACGAGCAGCGGTGCGAGCGAGCACTTGCGGGGCTGCGCCTTGACGCTCTAACTGAAACATGAGGAGGACATCGTCCACGCAGTGACCTCGAATCGATTATAATCAGCAGGATGATAATAATCATCAAAATTATCATCACCATCTTCTTAATTATCATCTAAGGTAGCATTTTCAGAATTATCATCATCAGCAATGCGATGACTTTCATCAGCAGTATCATAATTATAATTAGTAACATATTAAAAACTATTGTGAGCAGCATATTTAGCAGTATCGTCATAATTATCAGCAGCAGCAATATCGTTATAATTATAATCAACATAATTATGATCAGCAGCAACATTGTCATAACTATCATAAACAGTATCCTAATTACTGTTATCACCATCGCATTATCCTCATCATCAACACCTTCGTCAAAATGATCATTATCAACTTCATAATGATAATCAGCAGCAACGTCATCATAAATAACATCATCGGGAGCGTCATCATCAGCAATATTGTATTGAATATGATCATCAGCAGGGGCATCTTCATAACAATCATCAGAAGCATCATTGCAATTATAATCATCAGGAGCATTATCCTCATTATCAACATCATCATCCATCCCACTCGGTGTGTCCAACTCCACCCTGACACAGCGTGAATAGTGATACAGAGAGTAGTGACACACAGCGAGAGTAGTGACACATGCCGAGTAGTGACACATAGTGAGAGTGCTGACAGTGAGAGTACTGACACACAGTGAGAGTACTGACACACAGTGAGAGTGCTGACACAGTGAGAGTACTGACGCACAGTGAGAGTACTGACGCACACTGAGAGTACTGACGCACACTGAGAGTACTGACGCACAGTGAGCGTACTGACACAGTGAGAGTACTGACACACAGTGAGAGTGCTGACGCACTGTGAGTACTGACACAGTGAGAGTACTGACACACAGTCAGAGTGCTGACACACAGTGAGAGTACTGACGCACACTGAGAGTACTGACGCACAGTGAGAGTACTGACACAGTGAGAGTACTGACACAGTGAGAGTACTGACACACACTGAGAGTACTGACACACAGTGAGAGTACTGACACAGTGAGAGTACTGA
The DNA here is from genome assembly GCA_018977245.1 of Lethenteron camtschaticum. NCBI lineage: Eukaryota > Metazoa > Chordata > Hyperoartia > Petromyzontiformes > Petromyzontidae > Lethenteron > Lethenteron camtschaticum. Next base: position 5,122,970 of record MU249573.1, on the reverse strand, counting down.
CACAGTGAGAGTGCTTGACGCACAGTGAGAGTACTGACACAGTGAGAGTACTGACACGCAGTGAGAGTACTGACACACAGTGAGAGTACTGACACGCAGTGAGAGTACTGACACAGTGAGAGTACTGACACACAGTGAGAGTACTGACACACAGTGAGAGTAATGACACAGTGAGAGTGCTGACACAGTGAGAGTACTGACACACAGTGAGAGTGCTGACACACAGTCAGAGTGCTGACACAGTGAGAGTACTGACACAGTGAGAGTACTGACACGCAGAGTGAGTACTGACACAGTGAGAGTACTGACACACAGTGAGAGTACTGACACAGTGAGAGTACTGACACAGTGAGAGTACTGGCACAGTGAGAGTACTAACACAGTGAAAGAACTGACACCACAGTGAGAATACTGACACAGTGAGAGTACTGACACAGTGAGAGTACTGGCACAGTGAGAGTACTGACACAGTGAAAGAACTGATACCACAGTGAGAATACTGACACAGTGAGAGTGCTGACACACAGTGAGGGTACTGACACAGTGAGAGTACTGTCACGCAGTGAGAGAACTGACACACAGTGAGAGAACTGACACACAGTGTGAGTACTGACACAGTGAGAGTACTGACACACAGTGAGAGTGCTGACACGCAGAGTGAGTACTTACACACAGTAAGAGTACTGACACACAGTGAGAGTACTGACACACAGTGAGAGTGCTGACACACAGTGAGAGTACTGACACACTAAGTACTGACACACAGTGACTAGTGACACAGTGAGGGTGCTGACACAACGGTAGTAATGAGACAGTGCAAGCACTGACACAGTGAGAGTATTGACAGTGACACATTGAGATTGCTGACACAGTACTGTACTGACACACTCATGGGACTGACAGTGACAATATTGACATGAGTGCATGGACACACAGTAAGTACTGACACAGTAAGCACTGACATAGTAGTGACACAGTGAGTGTACACAGAGTGGGTAGTGACACAGAGTACTGACACAGAGTGAGTAGTGACACACGGAGTGATTAGTGACAGTGAGCAGTGACACGCACAGTGAGTAGTAACAGTGAGTAGTGACACAAAGAGAGTACTGACACAGCATTGACACACAGTGAATAGTGACACACATAGGGAGTAGTGTCACAGTTAGTGACACTCGGAGTGAGTAGTGACACAGTGAGTGTACTCATTTTAGTGACACAGTAGTGACAAAGTGAGTAGTGACACACAGTGAGTAGGGATACACATAGGAGTAGTGACACAGTAAATACTCACACATTGAGTGTAAAGAGTGACAGTGAGTAGTGACACACATAGTGAGTAGTGACACACAGTGAGTAGTGACACAGTACTGACATACAAGATACTGACACAGCATCGACACACAGTGAATAGTGACACACATAGGGAGTAGTGGCACAGTAAGTAGTGACACTCGGAGTGAGTAGTGACACAGTGAGTGTACTCATTTTAGTGACACAGTAGTGACAAAGTGAGTAGTGACACACAGTGAGTAGGGATACACATAGGGAGTAGTGACACAGTAAATACTCACACATTGAGTGTAAAGAGTGACAGTGAGTAGTGACACACATAGTGAGTAGTGGCACACAGTGAGTAGTGACACAGTACTGACATACAAGATACTGACACAGCATCGACACACAGTGAATAGTGACACACATAGGGAGTAGTGGCACAGTAAGTAGTGACACTCGGAGTGAGTAGTGACACAGTGAGTGTACTCATTTTAGTGACACAGTAGTGACAGTGAGTAGTGACACACAGTGAGAAGTGACAGTGAGTAGTGATACAGTAGTGACACAGTAAGTAGTGACATTGTGTATGTACACAGAGTACTGACACACAGTAGTGACGCAGTGAGTAGTGACACACAGTGAGAAGTGACGGTGAGTAGTGACAAAGTAGTTACAAAGTGAGTAGTGATACAGAATGAGAAGTGACACACACAGTGAGTAGTGACACAGGGAGTAGTGACACAGTGAGTAGTGATACAAAGTGGGTAGTGACTGAATAGTAAAACAGAGTGAGTAGTGACACAGAGTAGTGAAACACAAAGTGAGTAGTGACACAGTGAGTACTGACACACAGTGAGTGTATTGACAGTGGCAGTGAGAATGCTGACAGTACTGTACTGACACAGTGACAGAATTAATGCGAGAGTACGGACATACAGAGTGAGTGGTGACACACACAGAGTGAGTAGTGACACATACAGAGTGAGTAGTGACACATACAGAGTGAGTAGTGACACACAGAGTGAGTAGTGACACACAGAGTGAGTGGTGACACACACAGAGTGAGTAGTGACACATACAGAGTGAGTGGTGACACAGAGTGAGTAGTGACACATACAGAGTGAGTAGTGACACATACAGAGTGAGTAGTGACACATACAGAGTGAGTAGTGACACACACAGTGAGTGGTGACACACACAGAGTGAGTAGTGACACATACAGTGAGTGGTGACACAGAGTGAGTAGTGACACACACAGTGAGTGGTGACACACACAGTGAGTGGTGACACACACAGTGAGACACACTGACACACAGTGAGTGGTGACACACACAGAGTGAGTGGTAACACACACAGTGAGACACACTGACACACAGTGAGTGGTGACACACACAGTGAGTGGTGACACACTGACACACAGTGAGTGGTGACACACACAGTGAGTGGTGACACACACAGAGTGAGTGGTGACACACAGAGTGAGTGGTGACACACACAGTGAGTGGTGACACACTGACACACAGTGAGTGGTGACACACACAGTGAGTGGTGACACACAGAGTGAGTGGTGACACACACAGTGAGTGGTGACACACTGACACACAGTGAGTAGTGACACACACAGAATGAGTGGTGACACACTGACACACAGTGAGTAGTGACACACACAGAATGAGTGGTGACACACACAGTGTTGTGTTCACGACCGCCACGTACCCCGTGTGCTCGCTGTGCCATGTTCCTCAAGGGCCGTGAGCGCCTTCTCTGGGACGCTGCTGCTGTAGCTGTTGTTGTTGTAGCTGCTGTTGTTGTAGCTGCTGTTGTTGTTGTAGCTGCTGTTGTTGCTGCTGTTGTTGTTGTAGCTGCTGTTGTTGTTGTAGCTGCTGCTGTAGCTGCTGTTGTTGTTGTAGCTGCTGCTGTAGCTGCTGTTGTTGTTGTAGCTGCTGTTGTTGTAGCTGCTTCTGTTGTAGCTGCTGCTGTTGTTGTAGCTGCTGTTGTTGTAGCTGCTGCTGCTGTTGTAGCTGCTGCTATTGTAGCTGCTGCTGTTGTTGTAGCTGCTGTTGTTGTTGTAGCTGCTGTTGTTGCTGCTGTTGTTGTTGTAGCTGCTGTTGTTGTAGCTGCTGCTGTTGTAGCTGTTGCTGTTGTATGCTGTTGTTGTTGTAGCTGTTGTTGTTGCTGTTGTTGTAGCTGTTGTTGTAGCTGCTGCTGCTGCTGTTGTTGTTGTAGCTGCTGCTGCTGTTGTTGTTGTAGCTGCTGCTGTTGTTGTTGTAGCTGCTGCTGCTGTTGTTGTAGCTGCTGCTGTTGTTGTTGTAGCTGCTGCTTGTTGTTGTTGTAGCTGCTGTTGTTGTTGTAGCTGCTGCTGTTGTTGTTGTTGTAGCTGCTGTTGTTGTTGTAGCTGCTGTTGTTGTTGTTGTTGTAGCTGCTGCTGTTGTTGTTGTAGCTGCTGCTGTTGTTGTTGTAGCTGCTGCTGTTGTTGTTGTAGCTGCTGTTGTTGTTGTAGCTGCTGCTGTTGTTGTTGTAGCTGCTGCTTGTTGTTGTAGCTGCTGCTGTTGTTGTTGTTGTTGTTATAGCTGCTGCTGTTGCTGTTGTAGCTGCTGCTGTTGTTGTTGTAGCTGCTGCTGCTGTTGTTGTAGCTGCTGCTGCTGGTTGTAGCTGCTGCGCTGCTGCTGTTGTTGTTGTAGCTGCTGCTGTTGTTGTTGTAGCTGCTGCTGTTGTTGTTGTAGCTGCTGCTGCTGTTGTTGTAGCTGATGCTGCTGTTGTTGTTGTAGCTGCTGCTGTTGTTGTAGCTGCTGCTGCTGTTGTAGCTGCTGCTGCTGTTGTTGTAGCTGCTGCTGTTGTAGCTGCTGCTGTTGTTGTTGTAGCTGCTGTTGTTGTTGAAGCTGCTGTTGTGCTCACGCAGCGCCACGGATCTCCCGTGTAGAGCAGCCTGGCAGCTGGCTACACGTGACATCATCCGCCGTGTCACTAATCAACATCGACTTACACAGCGAGAGAGCTCACACACAGCGTGACTACTGACACACAGTGAGAGTACTGATAGTGCTTACTGACAGTGAGTAATGTAACAGTGTGAGGGTAATGACAGTGTGAGCACTGACACACAGGGACAGTGGGACTAATGACACACAGCGAGTACTGGCACTGCAAATTACGACACAGTGAGGGTGCTCAGACACTGTGACTAATGACACACACAGTGAGTACTGACACAGTGATAGTACTGGCACACAGTACGAGTACAGACAGTAAGATTACAGACACAAGTGACACTGATGAATGGCACAGTGAGAGTGCTGAAACAGTGAGGTCTGACATTCAACTTGACACACGGTGAGTAATGAGACAGTAGTAAGAGTGCTGACAGTGCTCACTGACACAGCGAGTCGTGACACGCAGCGAGTAGTAACACACAGCGAGTAGTAACACACAGCGAGTAGTAACACACAGCGAGTAGTGACACACAGCGAGTAGTGACACACAGCGAGTAGTGACACACAGCGAGTGGTGACACACAGCGAGTAGTGACACAGCGAGTGGTGACACACAGCGAGTGGTGACACACAGCGAGTAGTGACACACAGCGAGTGGTGACACACAGCGAGTGGTGACACACAGCGAGTGGTGACACACAGCGAGTAGTGACACAGCAGGTAGTGGCACACAGCGAGTAGTGACACACAGCGAGTGGTGACACAGCTAGTAGTGACACACAGCGAGTGGTGACACACAGCGAGTAGTGACACACAGCGAGTAGTGACACAGCAGGTAGTGGCACACAGCGAGTAGTGGCACACAGCGAGTAGTGACACACAGCGAGTAGTGACACACAGCGAGTAGTGACACAGCGAGTGGTGACACACAGCGAGTGGTGACACACAGCGAGTAGTGACACACAGCGAGTAGTGACACAGCGAGTGGTGACACAGCGAGTGGTGACACACAGCGAGTAGTGACACACAGCGAGTAGTGACACACAGCGAGTAGTGACACACAGCGAGTGGTGACACAGCGAGTGGTGACACACAGCGAGTGGTGACACACAGCGAGTAGTGACACACAGCGAGTAGTGACACACAGCGAGTAGTGACACACAGCGAGTAGTGACACAGCGAGTGGTGACACACAGCGAGTGGTGACACACAGCGAGTAGTGACACACAGCGAGTAGTGACACAGCGAGTGGTGACACAGCGAGTGGTGACACACAGCGAGTAGTGACACACAGCGAGTAGTGACACACAGCGAGTGGTGACACAGCGAGTGGTGACACACAGCGAGTGGTGACACACAGCGAGTAGTGACACACAGCGAGTAGTGACACACAGCGAGTAGTGACACACAGCGAGTAGTGACACAGCGAGTGGTGACACACAGCGAGTGGTGACACACAGCGAGTAGTGACACACAGCGAGTAGTGACACACAGCGAGTAGTGACACACAGCGAGTAGTGACACACAGCGAGTAGTGACACACAGCGAGTGTAGCAGTCGTAGTAGTCGCGGCGCGTGCGTCGTAGTCACCGGTAGCGGCGTGGCGCACGCAGCGCGCTGCCTGGAGCAGTGACACCACGTGGTGGTGGTGGTCACGTGACCAGTGACACCACGTGGTGGTGGTGGTGGCCTCGTCACCACTGCGCAGCGCAGGGGCTGCCGCGGTGCACTTGGAACGACCACTGGGAATGATCCTCACAACAACAACCACTCACAACAACAACAACCACTCACAACAACAACAACACTCACAACAACAACAACCACTCACAACAACAACAACAACCACTCACAACAACAAATACTCACAACAACAAACAACTCACGATAACCATTTACAACAGCAACCACTCAACAACAACAACAACCAATAACGACAGCAATTCACAACAACCACCCAGTACAACAACCACCACTTTAACACCAACCACTCACAACAACCACCCACAACACCAACCACTCACAACAACCACCCACAACAACACCAACCACTCACAACAACCACCCACAACAACACCAACCACTCACAACCACTCACAAACACCCACAACAACACCACAACCACTCACAACAACACCACAACCATTCACTGCAACAACCACTCAAAACAACAAATACTCACAACAGCCACCACCAACAACCACTCACAACAATAACCACTGTGTGTGCGCACGGTGTGTGTGTATCGGGTGGAGTGGAGGGACCTCTGAGTCTGATTCTCTCTCTGGTCACAGGTCAGACCTTCGTGGACTGTGGAGGCCTCAAGTTCCTGCTGGCCTGCTCAAGCACCACGCCTGCCAGGGCCTCGTGCTGCGCTTTGTGAGTCACGCGGAGAGGGGGGGGGACAGAGTGATAGTGAGTGAGTAAGTTAGAGAGAGAGAGAGTTATAGACATGACTGCACGTTATTGACGTCCTAACAGACGAACCTTACAGCTCACAATGAGGGAGACAGACTTAGAAGACAAACGCCCACGTCGAGTGGGAGCATCCTCAGGGCGTCTTGTCGAGGTGCTTGTAGAATCGCCAGTGTGAGTCCTGCCGGATCAGCTGTTTGTGCACTCTGTGTACATTCTTGTGTTTCTGCTTCAGATGTGTGCCATGTTGTTCGCGTCTTGCGTAGCAAGTCCGTCCTGCGCCGTGCGATGTTGCCGTGCCGTGTGTGCACTGAGCGTCTCACACCCGCCTCTACTACAAGTTGTCACTTGGGGATCGCGACTTCAGATGCGGCAGCGATCTCGCGTGCGGTCCGTTCTGCCTCCTCCTCCTCCCGCTTGTGCCGCTCCTCCTCCTCCTCTATCCGCTCCTCCTCCTCTGCGCGATGAGCTTCAGCCGCGTGCCAATCTGGTGGAGCCGTAGACACGAGACCACGTGGCAGTGCAGAGTGGCGCCGTCTCACACAGTGGAGACGCTCGCACCGGGGCACCATCATGCTGGTGGCCTGCTGCTGCTGCTGGACGTCTCGAGAGAAAGTTAGACAGTTAATGAGTGAGTTAGAGAACGAGGTAGAGAGCAAGGCAGAGAGTGAGTTAGAGAGTGGGTGAGTTGGTGACAGGGTATCACTGTACCGCTGTCTGTGTGTGAGAGTTGTGGGGAGCGGGAGTGCAGTGGCTGGTGCGCTGCGCTACGACGATTATAGAAGCCGCTCCTGGGCCTCCCCTAGGTTGACTCGGCCTCAACAGAGCAGCTGGTGCAGAGTGTGAACATCGCCACTAGGGGACAAAGGCGACCGGGTGTGGTGCTGGTCACTCGCCTCCTCGTGTGCCGTGCCGGCATTCGTAGCTGCTCGCTTACAGCACTTGCCACGACAGTACGTTAAGCCTAGGCAGGGGACCTTTGTCTTTGTATGTATGAGGGTGTGGGTGAGTGTGTGAGAGAATGACTGTATTTGTATGGTGATGAGTGTGTATTTAAGAGTGAGGAGCGGTGGTGCAGCGGTTAGCTCACTGCACCACGAACCCAGGGATCCCGGTTTGATTCCCGCTCACGGCCAGTGACGATTATCTGAACCGGTCCTGGCCTCCTCTAGGTCCACTCAGCCTCAAACGAGTATCCGGTGCGGTGTGTAAACATCACCACAAGGGAGACAAATGCGGCCGGGGCTGATGCTGGCCACCCACCACCTCGTGCGCCGTGCCGGCCTTCATAGGCGCCGCTCGCTAACAGCGCTTGCCCCGACAGCCTGCTAAGGCTATCCGGGCGACTTTTGTCTTTGTGCGTGAGCGTGAGAGGGAGCGAGGCAGAGTGACGGTGAGTGAGTAAGAGTGAGTAACAGTGAGTGACAGAGTGAGTGAGTGAGTGAGTGGCAGTGAGTGAGTGAGTGAGTGAGTGACAGTGAGTGAGTGACAGGTGAGTGAGTGGCTGTGAGTGATTGACAGTGACAGTGAGTGAGTGAGTGACAGTGAGTGACTGAGTGACGGTGAGTGACTGAGTGAGTGAGTGAGTGACAGTGAGAGACAGTGAGTCACAGTGAGTGACAGTGAATGAGTGACAGTGAGTGGCAGTGAGTGAGTGGCAGTGAGTGAGTGACAGTGAGTGACAGCGAGTGAGTGACAGCGAGTGAGTGACATCAAGTGACAGTGAGTGAGTGACACTGAGTGAGTGACAGTGAGTGACAGAGTGACAGTGAGTGNGTGAGTGCACAGAGTGAGTGNGTGAGTGANTGACAGTGAGTGAGTGACAGTGAGTGACAGTGAGTGAGTGACAGCGAGTGACAGTGAGTGAGTGACAGCGAGTGAGTGACAGTGAGTGACTGACAGTGAGTGACAGTGAGTGACAGGAGTGACAGTGAGTGACATTGTGAGTGACTGAGTGACTGAGTGAGTGAGTGAGTAACTGAGTGACAGTGAGTGAGTGAGTAAGAGTGAGTGAGTAACAGNGAAAGAGTGACAGTGAAGTGAGTGACAGTGAGTGAGTGAGTAAGTGAGTGACAGTGAGTGACAGTGAGTGAGTGACAGCGAGTGACAGCGAGTGACAGTGAGTGAGTGACAGCGAGTGACAGTGAGTGAGTGACAGCGAGTGAGTGACAGTGAGTGAGTGACAGTGAGTGACAGTGAGTGACAGTGAGTGAGTGNCAGTGAGTGAGCGAGTGAGTGGGAGTGACAGTGAGTGAGTGAGTAACAGTGAGTGAGTGAGTGAGTGAGTGACANTGAGTGAGTGACAGTGAGTGACAGTGAGTGAGTGACAGCGAGCCTGACAGTGAGTGAGTGACAGCGAGTGACAGTGAGTGAGTGACAGCGAGTGAGTGACAGTGAGTGACATTGAGTGACAGCGAGTGACAGTGAGTGAGAGGAGCGAGTGGTGAGTGACAGTGACAGTGAGTGAGTGAGTGAGTGAGTTAGTAACTGAGTGAGTGACAGTGAGTGAGTGACAGTGAGTGAGTGACAGTGAGCGAGTGACAGTGAGTGACAGTGAGCGAGTGACAGTGAGCGAGTGACTGAGCGAGTGACAGTGAGTGACAGTGAGTGAGTGACAGGGAGTGACAGTGAGTGAGTGACAGTGAGTGAGTGACAGTCTGTGAGTTCAACTGAGTGAGAGTGATTGAGAGTGTGAATGAGTGAGAATGAGTGGTAGTGTGATTTAGTGAATGAGTGGAGAGTGAGTGAGAAGGCGAATCCTTCAATGAGTGCAGTGAGTTAGAGCTTGGTGAGTGTGAGTTAGTTCATCATCCATTGATTACCAAGTATCAGTCAGTTACTAGCGGCAACTAGCCCATGTAGCAACAAGTATTAGTTACTGTCCATGTAGCATCACATACTGTAGTAGTCGGTGACTAAGCCATACAGCACCAAGTATCAGTCAGTTACTAGCCCTGTAGCAACAAGTGACAGTGAGTGATAGTGAGTGAGTGACAGTGAGTGACCGTGAGTGAGTGACCGTGAGTGAGTGACAGTGAGTGACAGTGAGTGAGTGATAGTGAGTGAGTGACAGTGAGTGATAGTGAGTGACCGTGAGTGAGTGACCGTGAGTGAGTGATAGTGAGTGACAGTGAGTGACAGTGAGTGAGTGACAGTGAGTGACAGTGAGGGAGTGACAATGAGTGAGCGACAGTGAGTGACAGTGAGTGAGTGACTGTGAGTGAGTTGCTGTGAGTGACAGTGAGTGAGTGAGTGACAGTGAGTGAGTGACGTGAGTGACAGTGAGTGAGTGACAGTGAGTGAGTGACATTGAGAGTGACATTGAGAGAGTGACAGCGAGTGAGTGACAGTGAGTGACAGTGAGTGAGTGACAGTGAGTGACAATGAGTGAGTGACAGTGAGTGAGTGAGTGAGTGAGTGACAGTGAGTGAGTGACAGTGAGTGACAGTGAGTGNGTGAGTGACTGAGTGAGTGAGTAAGTGACAGTGAGTGACAGTGAGTGAGTGACAGTGAGTGAGTGACAATGAGTGACAGTGAGTGACATTGAGAGTGACATTGAGTGACAGTGAGTGAGTGACAGTGAGTGACAGTGAGTGAGTGACAGTGAGTGAGTGACAGTGACAGTGAGTGATAGTGAGTGACAGTGAGTGATTGAGTGAGTGACAGTGAGTGACCGTGAGTGAGTGACCGTGAGTGAGTGACAGTGAGTGACAGTGAGTGAGTGATAGTGAGTGAGTGACAGTGAGTGATAGTGAGTGACCGTGAGTGAGTGACCGTGAGTGAGTGATAGTGAGTGACAGTGAGTGACAGTGAGTGAGTGACAGTGAGTGACAGTGAGGGAGTGACAATGAGTGAGCGACAGTGAGTGACAGTGAGTGAGTGACTGTGAGTTGCTGTGAGTGACAGTGAGTGAGCGACAGTGAGTGACAGTGAGTGAGTGACCGTGAGTGACCGTGAGTGACAGTGAGTGAGTGACAGTGAGTGAGTGACATTGAGAGTGACATTGAGAGAGTGACAGCGAGTGAGTGACAGTGAGTGACAGTGAGTGAGTGACAGTGAGTGACAATGAGTGAGTGACAGTGAGTGAGTGAGTGACAGTGAGTGACAGTGAGTGACAGCGAGTGACAGTGAGTGACTGAGTGAGTGACAGTGAGTGAGTAACAGGAGTGAGTGACAGTGAGTGACAGTGAGTGACAGTGAGTGAGTGACAGTGAGTGAGTGACAATGAGTGACAGTGAGTGACATTGAGAGTGACATTTTGAGTGACAGTGAGTGAGTGACAGTGAGTGACAGTGAGTGAGTGACAGTGAGTGAGTGAGTGAGTGAGTGATAGTGAGTGACAGTGAGTGAGTGACAGTGAGTGAGTGACAGTGAGTGATAGTGAGTGACAGTGAGTGAGTGACAATGAGAGAGTGACAGTGAGTGACAGTGAGTGACAGTGACTGAGTGAGTGACAGTGAGTGACAGTGAGTGAGTGACAATGACAGTGAGCGAGTGACAGTGAGTGAGTGAGTGACAGTGAGTGACAGTGACTGAGTGAGTGACAGTGAGTGACAGTGACAGTGAGCGAGTGACAGTGAGTGACAGTGAGTGAGTGAGTGACAGTGAGTGAGTGAGTGACAGTGATTGACAGCCTCTGGGCTCCACTCTGGGCACTGGCTAGTGGGCTTTAGGATCACAGGGACAAGAGGGGTTTATCTTTACTTCAACCATCATCTTTTTGTTTGTAATAATGGTGCATTTTTAACAATCCCAGCTGGAAATTGGCCCAGATCTGTGCAGTTCCACAGGTGTTGGTTATCCCATTGTGCCAGAGCAACTCGGCCTCACTCTCGTGACGTTTTTGTTAGTTAACAACAATAGTTTTGTGTTTCAATGAACGTGGATTTGTATTGCCTATACAGCAAGAGAGAGTGGCTGTCGTGTTGAGCAATGTAACCACAGTAGCAGCAGCAGCAGCTGCTGTGGTTGCGCAACAGAATCCGGTCTCCTGCAGCAGGTGATTGGGATCCCATTCTGCTGGCGGCCGATCAGATCCAGATTCCCAACACGCGGAGTGGATCTCAGTAGCTGGGATTCGGGTCAGGCCGAGCGCTCCTACAGTCAGCTCCTATGGGCGCCCCGCACCGTGCACTCCGATGTTGAAGTCAACACCATCATCACTCATCATCACAATCATCACCACCACACCACCACCATCACTCATCATCACCATCATCTCCATCATCATCATCACCATCACCACCACCATCATCACCACCATTATCACCACCATCATAACCATCACTCATCATCACCACCATCATCATCGCTCTTCATCACCACCATCACCATCATCACCACCATGACCACCATCATCGTTACCATCATCACCACCATCACTCATCACCATCATCACCACCATCACTCATCACCATCATCACCATCATTATCACCAACATCATCATCGTTACCATTATCACCACCATCACCACCATCACTCATCACCATCACCACCATCATCACCACCATCACCACCATCAGCATCTGTCCATCCACTGCTGGATGAAGGCCCCCCCAAAGCATCCCATGCATTGTTCAAGACAATCTCAAACAAGTTGCAATGAAGCTACTCGCTTGCTCAGCCCCATCCCATGGCCCAGCTGACTGGGCAGCTAAGTGGGAAGCTGAGTGGGCAGCTGAGTGGACGCTCATCATCGTCACAGCAGCAGCAGCAGGCGGTTGTTGTCACTTTTGCCGTGAACAGGAAACCCGCTTCCTCAGCACGGTTCTCAGCGTCGCTTGCGCCGTTTGTCGCCGTCGATCCACGCTGCTGCGTTGCATCAGGACGCGGTTTGTGTTGCGGTTCGTCACTTTTGTTACGTTGCATTGGAAACTCAAACTCACCTCCTTCGAGTATTGCCTGCAACTCGTTAATGTTGCATCAACACGCGAGTTGTTTCAACAGGAACTACGTCTGTGCATCTTATTCGTCCTTATGCTTCATCAGGATTGTCATTTAAATACATTAATTTGGAGTTGATTTTCTGATTTAATCCTATGCATTGACAAGTCCAATGTAGCTGTAGAATGAACCTGATGCTCGCTGTGGTGACTCGTTGCAGGAATCCAAAAACACGCTGAGGTTTGCAGCAACAACTCTAAGAAACCTGAGCCAGGAGCCGGAGCTGAAGTCGTGCTTCCACCAGGAGCTGGCGGCGGACGTGCTGGCCTGCTACCTGGACGTGCCCGACGCACCCTGCAAACTCTCCGCTCTGGAAACCCTGGCCAGGGTCTCCACTGAGCAGGACCTGGACATCATCTGTAACGCACAGGGTGAGGAGGAGTCTCACCACGGCTGTGTGACCACCCTTGGTGTGAGGGCCACTGGGGTCGAGGTGTGTAGAGTCACGTGGCCACGCGGCCCCCGAGGGCCACTCAGTGCCGGCGTCTCTCCGTGCGTGGCGATCGACCGCGACGGGAGTGGAGAGGAGGCCGCGTCACCGACCACGCCCCTGACCCAGTCACGTGACCCCCCCCACTGCCCCGTGCTGCTGAGGGCCCTGCCAGGCCACGTGCTCAGCTCGAGGCGCTGCCGCTCTCTCGCCGTGCCGGTGCCGGGAGGCCCCAGCCAGGGCAGAGACAGCGTGCTCTGCTGTGTGCTGCTGCTGTGTGTGCGCCATGTGTGTGCTGCTGTGTTTGTGTGTGCTGCTGTGTGTGCTGTGTGCATGCTGTGTGTGCTGTTGTGTTTTGTGTGTGTGATGCTGTGTGTGTGTTGTGTGTGTGCTGCAGTGTAATGTGTTTGCTGCTGTGTGTGCTAATTGTTGTGTGTGCTATGTGCGTGCTGTGAGTGTCATAATTGTTGTGTGCTGCTCTGTGTGCTGTTTGCTGTGTGCGCTGAGTGTGTGTGTGCTGCATATTGTCCATAGGCTGTTTGTGCTGTGTGCTGCTACTGCATGTTGTCAGTGTGCTGCTGCTGCTGTGTGTTGTTTATGCTGTGTGTGCTGTTGCAGGAGCCATCTCCCTGCTGACGGACATGGTGAACCGGCCCTCATACAAGGACTACACGCGCTGGAGAACATCCTGTACCCTGCCAAGGGCTGGTGAAGACTCTCACCCTGGTCTCCATCACGCCGGCATCCGCAGGAAGGTGAGGAGGCCTCGCGCTCCGTGCCGCTGCCTCCTGGCCAGGCGACAGCGGCCGCTGTGCCGATGGCTCCAGGGGAGAGCCACGTGGGGCAGCAGCGTGGCTCTTGTAGAGAGAGGGGGGCGGGGGGACGAGGGTGGGGCGGTGGGGACGGTGGGGGNTGGCGGTGGGGACGATGGGTGGGGCGGTGGGACGGTGGGGGTGGGGGTGGGACGGGGGTGGGGACGGTGTGGGGTGGGGGTGGGGACGGGGGTGGGGACGGTGTGGGTGGGGGTGGGGACGGGGGTGGGGTCGGTGTGGGGTGGGGTGGGGACGGGGGGTGGGGACGGTGTGGGGTGGGGNTGGGGACGGGGGTGGGGCGGTGGGGACGGGGGGGGGTGGCGGTGGGGACGAGGGGTGGGGGCGGTGGGGACAGTGGGGGGTGGGGGTGGGGACGGGGGTGGGGGCGGTGGGGACGAGGGGTGGGGGCGGTGGGGACGGGGGTGGGGACGGTGGGGACGGGGGTGGGGGCGGTGGGGACGGGGTGGGGGCGGTGGGGGGGGGGGGACGGTGGGGACGGTGGGGGACGGTGGGGACGGGTGGGGGCGGTGGGGGAGGGGTGGGGGCGGTGGGGACGGGGGTGGGGCGGTGGGGACGAGGGGTGGGGCGGTGGGGACGGGGGGGGGACGGTAGGGACGGTGGGGAGGTGGCGGTGGGGACGGGGGGTGGGGGCGGTGGGGACGAGGGGTGGGGGCGGTGGGGGNACGAGGGGCGGTGGGGGCGGGGGAGCTGTGCCCAGACACCAGCGATGACGACACCAGAGCAGGCGGTGTGAGGGTCTCTCCACACGCACACCGCTCACGGGAGCAGCGCTACGACCAGTGCAGGTGATGGACTCGTGGATGTCAATAATGATATACACTCATTGACTACAACTTGAGATATCATGTTTAAGGAATTAAAATAAATATTGTTATTATTGTTCATCATAACTTGCGAGTGCACATAAAGCGTACCATGATTGCAGGATAATGTTCTGCGCTGCTTTTGATGGTTGGATATTTACAAGACGCGCGTTTGTCCATGAGTAGGCAGGTAGACAAGTCTACAGCTACACTCACGTCTACACAGCATCACAGCGTTCATACAAATCTGGTTGCTGGGCTGAACCTGATCCCCACGTGGTTGGTGTGGCTGCTGTGAACATCCCAGATGCACCACTCTGTGAGTCACTCCATGTGACTGCGTAGAGTGACTCTTCAGATTCTCACAGACAGCAGATCTGTGGGTTCACTGTAATTAGATGGAAGATTACTTTGTTTAGATTAGGTTTACTGTGTTTAGATGAGATATTTATTTGTTATGTGTAGGATTACTTTGTTTAGATGGTGGATTACTTTAGTAGTAGGTTTTTACCTTTTAAACTGGTACAAAAACTGACACCTTTATACAAGGCATCATGGTTACAATAACCACAACACAAGCAGTCAAAATGCAAACAAAAAGAAACAACTCTGATAATGATAATGATATGTACTGTCCTTGAAGTTGATTGGTCCACACCCGAGACAGCTTTTCTTAGAGCCTAGTCTCCATTGGTGTTGGACCAGATGACGCCAAAACACCAATGGAGACTAGGCTCTAAGAAAAGCTGTCTCGGGTGTGGACCAATCAACTTCAAGGACAGTACATATCATTATCAGAGTTTCTTTTTGTTTGCATTTTGACTGCTTGTGTTGTGGTTATTGTAAACATGATGCCTTGTATAAAGGTGTCAGTTTTTGTACCAGTTTAAAGGATAAAACCCTACTATATTTTGCCACTGGTAAAGGAGGTCTCAGTGGGGATTACTTGTTTAGAGGGTACGTAACACTCATTCCGCGTACAGATGGAACAGATGTAAATGAATCCACTTGTGCTGCCATCCCATGGCAAGCCAGGAGGTGGTGGCCTGGCTCCTGTAGGAGTTTCACAAATTTGTGCGATCCGCCAACCCTCGCCTCCACAGCGCTGGGTCACGGTGCACAGAGCCCCCGGCGCTACGTGGGGTCACTTGCGAGCGATGTTCAGCGTCGGACCGTGACGCCGGCTCGCATCACCGCTGGTTTTCAATCGCGGATCTTTAACGTCCGCCGTGAAGCAGGCCGCGTGTACGTTTGGTGACTCCCCCCGCGGTATTAACCAGGGCGGCCCCTGGGATCAAACCTGAACCTCCGCACAAAGCGGCAACCGCGCCGCCGCCGGGCCCCGTCAGCCCCCTAGCTGCGAGTGGCCATCACTCAGCACAGCGCACGGCTGGGAGAGTCTCTGTGGGGACTCGGTGGGGTGTTGGGGCTCAGTTGGTCTGGGCCCCCCTCAAGTAACACCGGGGAGCCCAACGGCACCAAACGTCTCCTCTAGCGGAGCAGAGTGGGGCCCAGCAACACAGGGGATGAGTCTACGCAGCTTCTAGCAACACAGTCAATTTATCAGCTGTGCACTTTAAACAATGGACATTACATACCTACCATACATTGACAATAGCAGTACAGGAACAGCAAACAACAACGCGGTATCTCTGTCTCCCGTGGATCACTGAGACACTGGGTGACTCATCTCTGCTCTGCTTCTAGACGGAGGGGGCGAGCTCAAGTCTGGACAAGAAGGTGCTGGAGGAGCTCATCCCGAAGGTGAGGCCGAGCCAGGGAGACCTGGGAGTGCACAGTTTGCAACATTCATTCATTTAGCACGTGCATAACGTTAATAGAATACTGTAAAACCTTGGATTGCGAGCATAATTCGTTCCGGAAACGTGTTTGTAATCCAAAGCACTCGTATATCAGTTGTGATCACGTGACGCTCGGCAGACAAAGCGTATACACGTACTACTCGTATTGCAAGACCTCGCTCGTTTATCAAATTAATATTTATTTTAAAAATGTGCTCGTCTTGCAAAACACTCGCAGACAAGTTACTCGCAATCCAAGGTACTGTAATGAATACAAACTGCACATGTTATACACTCTGCTCGTAATGATAGCCATTTCATAACGGTCAGCCTGAGTAGGTGAATGCCATGAGCAAGCAACTACGAAGGTCAGTGCAGCACGGAGCCTGCGTCGTGCTCACCACCTTTGTCTCTCCGGCGCTTGCGCTGCATGGGCAGGACCGTACGCGGTGCCCACTATAGGTTGAGTCGGCCGAGGGGAGGGAGGCTCGCGTCAGAATCCGTGCAGCCCCCTGGTGGTTTCCATGCTGGGGAACAGGAGCTGTGTGGATGGCCATTCCACTGCTCACTGCTGTGTCCCTCGGGGTCTCTGCCCAAGGGCAGCTCCATGGCTCAGGCTCCATTCCTCCACCCCCCTGCCCCCACTCCACCTCTTCACCCCACAGCACCGCACTGTGTACCGGGCTCTTGAGCCATGATGAGGGAGGCATGGGTCACGTGGGTTCCCATTGCATCCCTCCAACGTGTGATATCAGCGACATATCACCAATACCTCAGCATCAAGTCAACAATGCTGATATCAAGTCGAGAACAATCCCAATCTGACAATTGAAGAGAGAACAATACAAACGTTGAGCTGCAGGCGAGGTCGGACGTTCAGAACGTAACGGACGTTGATTGAAGACTCCGCCATAGTGAGCAGGCGCTTGACCAGGGCCATCGCTGTGGCCGAGCGGGGCCGATCGCAGGGGAATGGCAGCGCGCTGCCCCGAGACTCGGCCCATAACCATGGCTCCGTGGGACCCGCGGCTGTGGCCCACAGCGACGCTGTGAAAGCTGGGAGCTCCTCCAGAGCGATCTGAAGAGGAGATGTCTTCGTGCACCACCAGAACCTTCCACCTTTTCAAGTGCACAGCAGTGGATCTAACACTAAGGAGTCACAGGGCCAGTCGTAGAAACGCATCGTGATGCCGTGGTGCTGCATGAACATTGTGATTGTCGTGAAGTTATAGTGTACTTGTGTCACTGCTGTGGTGATGCACTCTGTCTCAGGGTGCATGAGTCTCTCTCACTCTGCTCTCTCTGTGTTGTTTGTTCCACTGTGCAGCTCAGGGAGAAGCTGAAGGTGGAGGTGGAGAAACGAGGTGAGGAGCATTCCCATCACGCCCTGCCCCACCTCACCATTAACACTCACCCAGCACACCTCACTGTGAACTCTGACCCAGCACACCTCACTGTGAACTCTGACCCTGCACACCTCACTGTGAACTCTGACCCTGCACACCTCACTGTGAACTCTCACCCTGCACACCTCACCATTAACTCTCACCCTGCTCACTTCACTGTGAACACTCATGTGCTGTGTGCGTGTAGTGCGTTAATTAATTTTGACCACCCTCTCCAAAGCCCCATCCTCACCGTTTAATGTCTATAAAAGGTGATGATCAATTAAACATCACCAGCATCCCTCAGTTACACTCCCCTCAGTTACACTCCCTCAGTTACACTCCCCTCAGTTACAATCCCCTCAGTTACACTCCCTCAGTTACACTCCCCTCAGTTACAATCCCCTCAGTTACACTCCCCTCAGTTACAGTCCCTTCAGTTACACTCCCTCAGTTACACTCCCCTCAGTTACAATCCCCTCAGTTACAATCCCCTCAGTTACAATCCCCTCAGTTACACTCCCCTCAGTTACACTCCCCTCAGTTACACTCCCTCAGTTACACTCCCCTCAGTTACAATCCCCTCAGTTACACTCCCCTCAGTTACAGTCCCCTCAGTTACACTCCCCTCAGTTACACTCCCCTCAGTTACAATCCCCTCAGTTACAATCCCTCAGTTACAATCCCCTCAGTTACACTCCCTCAGTTACACTCCCCTCAGTTACACTCCCCTCAGTTACAATCCCCTCAGTTACACTCCTTCAGTTACAATCCCTTCAGTTACACTCCCTTCAGTTACAATCCCCTCAGTTACACTCCCTTCAGTTACAATCCCTCAGTTACAATCCCTTCAGTTACACTCTCCTCAGTTACACTCCCCTCAGTTACAATCCCCTCAGTTACAATCCCCTCAGTTACAATCCCTTCAGTTACAGTCCCCTCAGTTACACTCCCTCAGTTACACTCCCCTCAGTTACAATCCCCTCAGTTACACTCCCTTCAGTTACAATCCTTCAGTTACACTCCCTTCAGTTACAATCCCTCAGTTACAATCCCTTCAGTTACACTCTCCTCAGTTACACTCCCCTCAGTTACAATCCCCTCAGTTACAATCCCTCAGTTACAATCCCTTCAGTTACAATCCCTTCAGTTACACTCCCTCAGTTACAATCCCTCAGTTACAATCCCCTCAGTTACACTCCCCTCAGTTACACTCCCCTCAGTTACACTCCCTTCAGTTACAATCCCTTCAGTTACAATCCCCTCAGTCACAATCCCTTCAGTTACAATCCCCTCAGTTACACTCCCCTCAGTTACAATCCCCTCAGTTACACTCCCTCAGTTACACTCCCTCAGTTACACTCCCCTCAGTTACACTCCCTTCAGTTACAATCCCTTCAGTTACACTCCCCTCAGTCACAATCCCCTCAGTTACACTCCCCTCAGTTACACTCCCTTCAGTTACACTCCCCTCAGTTACAATCCCTTCAGTTACAATCCTTCAGTTACACTCCCTCAGTCACAATCCCCTCAGTTACACTCCCCTCAGTTACACTCCCCTCAGTTACAATCCCTTCAGTTACACTCCCCTCAGTCACAATCCCTCAGTTACAATCCCTTCAGTTACAATCCCTTCAGTTACACTCCCCTCAGTTACACTCCCTTCAGTTACACTCCCCTCAGTTACACTCCCCTCAGTTACAATCCCTTCAGTTACACTCCCCTCAGTCACAATCCCCTCAGTTACACTCCCCTCAGTTACACTCCCTCAGTTACAATCCCCTCAGTTACACTCCCCTCACTTACAATCTCCTCAGTTACACTCCCCTCAGTTACACTCCCCTCAGTTACACTCCCCTCAGTTACAATCCCCTCAGTCACAATCCCCTCAGTCACATTCCCCTCAGTGGTGTGGTCCTCACTGCCCCGTGCTGTGGGCTCCCCGCTGGGCTCCGTGAGTCTCCTTCCTCTCCGTGCTGGCGGCACGCGGCCCTGCGCTGTCACGGACTCCCTGACCCAACCCCATCGCCACTCTCACCCGCTGCCTTCACTCGCACCTTGGGGCAAATCCACGTTTCTCCAGGCAAATGTTTACGGTGAAGTCCTCCTCGGCGGCAAAGACTCCGGTGCTAGCGTGCTCCTCCTAACCACTGACAAGGCACTGGGAAAGATGGTGCAGAGCCTCGGATTCATCATCGCGTTCTGTTCTCTACACACGAAGCTCCACTCTGCCAGATCCATTGCCTCCACCATTCCCTAACCCCAGTGGCAGCTGAGACACTCACCCACCCTCACCCTCACCCATCCTCACCCTCCTCACCACCCTCATCTACCCTCACCCATCCTCACCCACCCTCACCCATCCTCACCCATCCTCACCCACCCTCGCCCATCCTCACCCATCCTCACCCATCCTCACCCACCCTCACCCATCCTCAACCATCCTCACCACCCTCACCCATCCTTACCATCCTCACCCACCCTCACCCACCATCCCCCACCCTCGCCCATCCTCACCCATCCACACCCACCCTCACCCACCCTCACCCACCCTCACCCATCCTCACCCACGCCTTCACCACATCACGACTCGACTACTGCAACTCCCTCCTCTACCTCCTCCCCGAACTCCTCATCCACATACTCCAGGTGACTTCCCACCACACGAGCACACGAGACCACATCACCCGACCCTCCGATCCTCTCCGCTGGCTCCCAACCCAATCCCAGATCGATCTGCAGATCACACCCACTCTCTTCAAGATCCTCCATGGACTCACTCTTGTCGTCCTCTCCCTCTCATCTCACTCTACTCCCTCCACGCACTCTCCAACATCTCCCCGCTCATCTCACTCTACTCCCTCCACGCACTCTCCTACCTCTCCCCTCTCATCTCACTCTACTCCCTCCACGCACTCTCCTACCTCTCCCCTCTCATCTCACTCTACTCCCTCCACGCACTCTCCTGCCTCTTACATCTCATCTCACTCTACGCCCAGTCACACACTCTCTGTCCTCTCCCCTCTCATCTCACTCTACTCCCTCCACGCACTCTCCAACATCTCCCCGCTCATCTCACTCTACTCCCTCCACGCATTCTCCTACCTCTCCCCTCTCATCTCACTCTACTCCCTCCACGCACTCTCCTACCTCTCCCCTCTCATCTCACTCTACTCCCTCCACGCACTCTCCTGCCTCTTACATCTCATCTCACTCTACGCCCAGTCACACACTCTCTGTCTCTCCCCTCTCATCTCACTCTACTCCCAGTCACACACTCTCTGCTCACCAACAAGGTCTTCTGTTGAAGCCCCAGTCAACATCTGCAAAGTGGGAGGCCGTTCTATCCTTTGCCTCAGGGTCTGGAACTCCGTTCCCCCAGACGTCCGTACTGTCAACCCCCTGCCCATGTCCAAGTCCTGGCTCCAGGCCCTCCTCTCCTTCTCTGCCCACGTGTGATGGTCTCTTAGTCCGTATTAAATTCTCCTCTCACCATGATGCACACGAGTGCCACTGGGTTGTTAGCATCATGAGGCCTCCTTTGCCAGTAGCAAAATATAATAATAGGGTTTTTACCTATTTTCTGGCAACAAAACTGACAACTTTTTACAAGGAATCAAGTTTGCATTAACCACAATACCAGCAGTCAGAATGCAATCAAACATGATTCCTTGTAAAAAAAGGTGTCAGTTTTGTTACCAGAAAAAAGGGTAAAAACCCTATAATATTTTGCTACTGGCAAAGGAGGCCTCATGATGTAAATGCTTACCCCGAGCTCTCATTACTCTGATAGTGCGTTGTCTTTGAGTTATGCGCCTTTTGGCGTCATCTGGTCCAACACCATGTGAGACAGGGCTCTAAGAAAAGCTGTCTCTGGTGTGGACCAATCATTTCAAGACAATGCATACATTATCAGAGTTGTTTTTGTTTGCATTCTGACTGCAGATATTGTGGTTAATGCAAACATGATTTCTTGTAAAAAGGTCAGTTTTGTTGCCAGAAAAAAGGGTAAAAAACCTATTATTATTGGGTTGTTACCGTCTGCAGGTCGTTACATGCAGGTGCCGTATACGGCGAACGCATTCACGAAAACATACCACTCCCTGCGGAGGCCAGGCCTTCAAAAAACAAAAACATTCCTAGTCACAGAGCTCGATTCCTACTCACGGCCACCAGCATCAGTGACGATTATCTGAACCGGTCCTGGGCCTTCTCTAAGTCGACTCAAAATGAGTACTTGGTGTGGTGTGCATACATCTTGACAAGGGAGACAAAGGCAGCTGGGCGTGGTGCTGGCCACTCACCCCCTTGTGTGCCGTTCCAGCCTGCATAGGTGCTCGCAACAGCACTTGCACCAACAGTCTATTAAGGCTATACGGGGGATCTTTGTCTTTGTGAGTACCAGTGAGTGAGTGTGAGTGAGTGGCGCTGTCCCGTCTCACCCAGACTACACGCTCGAGTGGGGAGACATCGCTGTGAATCCCACTGTCACAGTGAGTGTCTCAGTGAGTGTGAGTGAGTGCCAGTGAGTGAGTGCCAGTGAGTGACGCTGTCCCGTCTCACCCAGACTACACGCTCGAGTGGGGAGACATCGCCGTCCACCCACGCGTCGCTCCGTGCAGAAGTGGCTCAAGGCCGGGGACGGCTGCATCTACATCCCCTACAAAGTGTCCGTCGCCTTCTGTGAGTGGCCTCGCCTCCTCCCCTGGTCCCCACTCACCCCCTCTCTGTACTCCCCCTGGTCCCCACTCACCCCACTCTGTACTCCCTCTGGTCCCCCACTCACCCCCACTCTGTACTCCCCTGATCCTCCACTCACCCCCACTCTGTACTGCCTCTGGTCCTCCACTCACTCCCACTCTGTACTCCCCCTGGTCCTCCACTCACCCCACTCTGTACTCCCCCTGGTCCCCCACTCACCCCCACTCTGTACTCCTCCTGGTCCCCACTCACCCCCTCTCTGTACTCCCCTGGTCCCCACTCACCCCCTCTCTGTACTCCCCTGGTCCCCCACTCACCCTCACTCTGTACTCCCCCTGGTCCCCACTCACCCCGTTCTGTACTCCCCTGGTCTCCCACTCACCCCCACTCTGTACTCCCCCTGGTCCCCACTCACCCCCTCTCTGTACTCCCCCTGGTCCCCACTCACCCCCACTCTGTACTCCCCCTGGACCTCCACTCACCCCAATCTGTACTCCCCTGGTCCCCCACTCACCCCCACTCTGTACTCCCCCTGGTCCCCACTCACCCCCCACTCTGTACTCCCCTGGTCCCCCACTCACCCCCACTCTGTACTCTCCCTGGTCCCCACTCACCCCCACTCTGTACTCCCCTGGTCCCCACTCACCCCCACTCTGTACTCCCCCTGGTCCCCACTCACCCCTCTCTGTACTCCCCTGGTCCCCACTCACCCCCACTCTGTACTCCCCCTGGTCCCCACTCACCCCCTCTCTGTACTCCCCTGGTCCCCACTCACCCCCACTCTGTACTCCCCCTGGTCCCCCACTCACCCCCACACGTGACGACTCACGTGACCCTGAGTCTCCGTGTCTCATCGCGTAGACGATGGCGACGTCAAGAAGATCGAGGAGGCGGCGTTGGAGTTTGAGAAGAAAACGTGCGTCCGGTTCATCCCTCGCTCCAGCCAGACCGACTACATCTACATCCACGCGTGGACGGGTGAGACAGAGGCACGGATATGACAAAGACACGAACACTATAGACACGAACACTATAGACACTACAGAGACACGGACACTACAGAGACACGGACACTGCAGAGACATGGATACGACAGAGACACAGACACTACAGAGACACGGACACTACAGAGACACAGACACTACAGAGACACGGACACTACAGAGACACAGACACTATAAAGACACGGACACTACAGAGACACAGACACTATAAAGACACGGACACTACAGAGACACAGACACTACAGAGACACAGACACTACAGAGACACGGACACTACAGAGACACGGACACTACAGAGACACGGACACTGCAGAGACATGGACACGACAGAGACACAGACACTATAGAGACACAGACACTACAGAGACACGGACACTACAGAGACACAGACACTACATAGACACGGACACTGCAGAGACACAGACACTACAGAGACACGGACACTACAGAGACATGGACACTACAGAGACACAGACGCTACAGAGACACGGACACTACAGAGCCACGGATGCTACAGAGAATAGTGAGTGAATGGGGTTCAGTGCTCAGGCTGGGGTTGTCTCTGTGTGGTGAGTGGTGAGGGAATGGGGTTCAGTGCTCAGGCTGGGGTTGTCTCTGTGTGGTCAGTGGTGAGTAAATGGGGCTCAGTGCTCAGGCTGGGGTTGTCTCTGTGTGGTGAGTGAATGGGGCTCGGTGCTCAGGTTGGGTTGTCTCTACAGGAATTGGTCGTTCCTGGGCCATCAGGGCGGGGACCAGGCGCTGTCCCTGGAGCCCGGCAAGGTGACCAAGGGCGTCGTTCTGCACGAGTTGATGCACGCGCTCGGCTTCCACCACGAGCACTGCCGCAGCGATCGCGACGACCACGTCTTGGTGCTGAGCCACAACGTCAAGCCCGGTGAGAGGGACAGCCATGGCCATCATCAGTGACGAGTGATCTATGAGCTGATCCTAGGCCACCGCCTCCACCTTAAACAACCCACCCCCATGATGACACAGTGTGAATAGGCAAATGACCAACAGCAGATTGATGAAGGCTCTAAGTTATGAGTCAAATTAACGGTGTCAACCAAAGTGTTCGTTGTGTTAGAGAGTATTGCCCTTGGCTCTTTGTGACAATGTGAGAAGCTGTATTCCTTTAATGACCTTGTCATAAATTTATATATTTATTTTCAGAGTGGGTGGATGCCATTGTGAAGACAACCCCCATGAGCACAACCTAAGGACCCCGTACGACTACAGCTCCGTCACCCACTACGGCATGTACGTCTCTCGGTGTGCCGGCACGCTGTGCACTTTGATAGCAAGCGGTCCAGGTGCTTTGCGGAGTTCCTGGAGCCAGGATAGACGTGGCCAGGTCATGGAGGGGAAAGGATGAATACCCAGCCGTGCACCATTACGAACTTTAACCACCTTCACCAAACAGCTGTGCAGTTAGCCTCTGCAGCAGGCCTGGTGCACCACGAGGTCACATGGCCTCGCTGTGATGGCTCGAGGTCGTGGGACAGATCCAGGTTCTCTGGGTTGACCCGTTGAGTTCCTGGCATCTGCCCAACATCCCGGTTACCAGACAAGAGCCGAGTCCACTCAGGTCCAGTTCCTCCTGAGCCCCACCAAGCTCCTGCTCTCAGCTCCTTAGCTGTGCGTCCATGGCCTTCTTGGTCTGGCCTAAGAGCAGCTGCTCGTGCTGTACACAGCTTCACTTCTTACAGTATTTTATTATCTGTATTATAACCCTTCTGTGTATCTTCCATTTGCTCTGTAATATTATGAACACGATCTACAACTGCTGAAAGTAGAGTCATTGCAACGTACAATGGGCATGAACTACATCAATGTTAGAAGGACTTAATAAACTCACAGTTGGGCCCAGTACCAAACTTATTTCACTTACTCTTTGGTTCTTTCGGTAAAGTCATGTAGGTATAAAATAAAATAAATCACGACGTTTCGGGCGCAACACAAGCGTCTGTCGTCAGGTGGGAAAGCATGGTCTGCTGCTGAGGCAGACTGTTTTATAAGGTTTGAAATGGGTGTAGCTCAAGGGTTATAAAGAAGTGGCCGGGGCTAGTGATGTTAATGTGAGAAACTAGCATGTAACTGTAAGATAGAAAGCGACCTCCTAAACGAGGGCAACGCAAGTGGTTATGTTAATGTGAGGGTTTAGCATGATGTTCAAGTGAGAAATTATAGGGCACGGAAATGGCTATGTTAATGTGAGGGATTAGCATGATGTTAAAATGAGAAATAAGCATGTAACTGTAGAAAGGAAGGAGAAGAAGAGCGGCATCCTCGACGAGGGAGTGCAACCCAACGGGTGTAATACGAAGGCCTGTGAGTATGAGAGTGCAATCCAAAAGACATGTGAGCATGAGAGTTCAATCCAAAGCCAAGAGAGTGCAATGCAACGAACATGTGAGCATGAGAGATCTAAGAGAGAGGCATAGAGAGAGAGAGACAGAGAGTCGAAATAACAGCTAACATATGCATGTTGGATGGAAACATCACAGTCAGTTAAGACTTTACCTGGTTAATAACGTCCTTCCAATTATTGCTCAGTTTGTACCCATCCTCTCGGTTGAAGTTGTCTGTTTTTTATATATCTGGATGGCTTCAAGAACAAATCTCTGAAGGTAGCCGGTAGGTTTGCAGAGTACCTCCGTCTTGGAAAAATCAATTTCGTGTGAGCCCACAGCGTTACAACAATGATCGGCAACTGCAGAGGTATTGGTCCTTATTTCACTTGTTCAACAATGTCAGAGAGACACAACTGGGAAACACAGCAGTGTCTGTACATTTATCTCTGTTTTTGAAGACATCCCGACAGCAAAGTGATGAAGTACAGCGGGGACAAGGGCAGGCTGGAGTGCTTCTGGAAGGCTGAACTAGATAACGAAGAGTAACATAGCAATGTGTCTCGTCAGTACAGTTTGTGATCAGTGTGTCTAACCTGCTATGACATATCTGGCTTAGAAACTTGTACATTGTCAAGAAAATTCAAAACATTTCCAAAGTGCACAAAGAAGCTTGGGGAGATGATTTCTACGATTACTGTCAGAGACAGAACGAGGAACACTTGTGATAGAGAACATACGTAGGTTAGAGATGTGACATTGATGGTTAAAAAGCAAGTGAGCTTGGACAGGACCCGCCACTAGACGGAATGATGGCTGCTGGTCGAGACTAAAGATGGAGTGGCAGCCAAGGGAGGCTGTAAGGACATCGCTATGAAATCGGCTTGGTGCGATGCTGGGTGGGCTGCGTGTCGCGGCACCGTGAGGATGGCGAGGCTTGGGGAGGCTTTCAACAGCTCAGTGATTGTCCATGGCTGTGATGAGGATTTCATTCACAAGAATAGTGCATTGCTTCATATTGTACCGGCCAAAACCCCACTAAATGACAAAATAAATGGTGACTTTAGCTGCTTTACAATGGAGACGTTGGTGTCAATTTGCTCTTATTTCATTGGCAATGAACTCCAATTTGAAATACTCCGCAGGACCGCCGGCTCGAAAGATGAGCACAGCCCGACGCTGGTGCCCAAGGACACAAGCACCATGCGTCGCTTTGGAGGTGGCCACACCCTCAGTGAGGGCGACGTGGAGAAGATCGAGAAGATGTTCGGCTGTGAGCCGGCACCACGGGGACCAGCGACGCAGCTCCAGCGCGGACGCTGGGTGAGAGACGCACATCTGGAGAGCTCCGTGAGCAAATCATATTGCAGTGCAGGAATAAGATTCTTCATTGTCAGCCGGTTGAGTAGCACTGGTTGGCAGGTGTAGATGCGGATCTGTGATTCATGGCTACATCATCCTAGGGAGCCCCGTCAATACTTGCTCAGAGTATGCATATTCGTACATTTGAAACTTGGTTATTTTATGAGGCAATTGTTTACAAGTCACGTTTGGCCAGGCCGTGTGTGCACTGCCTTTGCACCGCGTTGTTTGTTCACGACGTGAGATGTCACCGAGTTATTGCCCGTTCCCTCCTCTTTCTGCGCCTGCATTCATTGATTAAAGCGGCGAGGAGTCTCCTGGTCCAATACATCATCATCATCGTCATCCTCATGATGATCCTCTACTGCACCGTCCATACGACAACCACATGTCAGAGTGCATTTGTCTAGCACGAATCACGAGGTACTACAGAGAGAAGCCATCAGCTGAGATGATGTCCGACGTGGAGGCCCTGCCCTGAGACAGCAGGTGGCTAGCATGGCGGGCCTCTGTAGCGCCGTGCGCCCACAGAGCGAGCCGAGCGACTTTGGCCACAGCGCCGGCACAGCCCCGGCGCTCGCTTCTCCCTCGCCACCCAGCCGGGTCGCCCACCTCCCACTCGGCCAAGCCAACGCGTGGCTCCCGTTGGTGCAGAGCCATCGCTGAGCAACACCTTGAACTGGAGGCTAGATTATAGCGGGTGACGTTAATTACAATTATAATTCATAACGCGCAGTATATGGGGAAGGCTCCTCATTACAAGAGCAGCAGAATAAGTCAGCTCAGTGACTCGATTTTATATATTCTCTGTGTTCAGCATTCATGTCGCTGTGATATGATACTCATCACTCTGATAGAGGTCCTGAGAAACCTGGGGCTTCAGGTGATCTTTAAAAAACAGAGGTGATAGCAGTGGCTAGGGATGGGTCTGGGCACCATCATCGCAGGTTCCACGTTAAGACGTGAGACTTTATCGCATTCAGGCATGCAAACTCAAAGGCTTCGTTGTGTTTATGGAGTCATTTGCACAACACTGGGAGTTGTGATAAGGAGGTCAAGAGACAGTTTGCTAATAGGGCATGGATTTTGATGGGCTACTTAAAGCACTTGGGAAGAGTAGAGATGTGAATGTTCACGTGAAGAGATGTGTGATGCAGGGGTAGTGGCCCATCTTACTGTATGGGTCAGAGAGCTGGACTTGAACACAGCAATGGGGATAGAAGCTGCTGACCTCCAAACTCAGTTATAGACAGAACATTATAGAAATCCATGGCAGTGTAGGGTAAGCAACGTGGATGTTCAGAATATAACATATCAATACTGTACAGGGTTGTAGATGCAATCATGAAAGGGAAGTGATGGTTGTCAATTGTCACGCATGGGCAAGACAGCCATTGGAGACAGCACCTAGAAGACTTTAAACCAGACGATGAGACAATGTAATAAACACCTTGGAAGGCAGGTGTCAACTTGGTGATTGCAGCAAATCTGTCAGAAGGAAGGAATTGATTGTGGGTTGTGACCGATACGGTACACAGAGGCACATGAACATGGAACACTTTGATCAGCAGATGATAATTATGGTAATGATAATGATGTTACAAAGCCTTATACCCACAGACCGTTATACCCACAGACCGTTATACCTACAAAGCCTCATACCCACAGGCAATGCAGTCCCGGAGTGTTTGGAGATGGTGCTGTCTGTACTGCTGCGTGTGTTGACAATCCTGCCCATGTGCACTGTGCACGAGCTTGTTCGCTGATTCCTCTCTGTGCGTTACCCCAGCAGGAGCCAGCGCTGCATACAGAGAAGCTGATGTCTCAAGTCACAAAATGACGGTGAGGTCTGCAGCAAAATTCCATGATCTAGCAGAGCACAGCCTGACTTCCGTAGAAATATTTGTATTTATAGTGAAGCAAACCTACAGCCTGAGCTGCCCCCATATAAACCCTCGTAACACTCGCCATGACACGGCAGGTTCATTCCATGGGGTAGTGACTCAACCAAGCGGTGGGGTGTTTGCTGCTTGTTGCAGAAGTTCAAAGTTCAAATCCAGCGGCCGCTCTGATTAATGCTGCTGGTGCATTAGCTGTAAAAAATAAGTGGCGTTTGCTTTACAGTGGACATTAAAGATCCCGTGGTCTACATTTTACAGATTTCTGGAATTGGAATATACATAGCATTCATCATCTCCTTCTGTGGGGCGCCATGGTGGTTAGATATTATCTCCATTGCCTGGTATGCAGGAGCTCGTGGGCTCTATCCCGACCCTGATGTCTATATATTTGGAGTTTGCCTGTTCTCTCCATGGTCGCTTGAATTTTTCTCCAGGCCCTGCATTTAGATTATTTGGCTTCTATAAATTTCCACATGATAAGCCGCTTCGTTGTGCTATCTTTTGTGGCCATATCTCCTCTGAAAATAGCTATATAGTTCAGTGGCCTTTACCTGGTATATATTATAGTAGTTTATTTTGATTGTGAAAACTCACCAGGACCCTCCTGGGTAAACAAGTGTGATAATTATGCAATTCTTTTTCTGTTTTTTTATCATTTCCTGTTGCCTAATTATTATTTCTTCATTTTATTTCAGCTTCCCGTGCTCCAGAGAAGAAAGAGAAAGGTACGCACCACGGGGCCTTGTTCAGGTTCACGGAGCCCACGGGAGGAATCCACCTTCTCCACGTGCCCAGTGCAGTGAGCGCAGCGCCATTCTTGATCGGCCTCCATTGCCACCACTGTCACTTGCGAACATTTACTGCAGCCTGGCTTCAGATCTTCTGAATGAATGTGAGAGACTCAGACAACAAAGTCACGTTGAGCCTGGTGTGGTGGAATGCACCCTGTAGTCCCGCTCCTTGGGGCTGTGGGGTGAGAATACACAGACTTGTGAGATTCCCACACCTACTTGGCTGCAACCAGATGGCATTATGCAAGTGCATTGAATCCATCTGTGTGAGCTTTCAGTGGTGTTCCTGCATATGTTTTGGATTTCTGTGGGTACTCTGGCTTCCTCCCGCATGCCAAATAATGAACTGACCAAACAAAGGGTATAATTGTCATTGTGTTAGCTGACTTGTGCGAGTGTGAACATTGCATGTCAGTTGGCTTCTCCCGCCTCTATGTGAGGCAGGGAGAATCCCAGGCTGTGCGAGGAGAGATTCCCACGTGAGCATTCTGCACCCCCCCCCCCCCTCTCTCGCTCTGGCTTCAGAATTCATCATGTGTGGAGCAAGGAGAGCAGCCTCTCACGCCCAGTCAGGCACTGGCCCAAGAGCGGCGATGACCATGTGTACATCCCTACAAGGTGTCCAAGGACTTCTGTAAGTGTTGCATTGACCTCATGAACTGTCAGTGCGTTAGTGCTCTGCGGCAGGGCTTATTTAACGTTTTTTTTTTTTCTTCTAAGCAACACCGTAGTCTCATCATGATAGCGAGTTTGAGAGGCTGATTACCTCAATGTACATTTCCATTTTTATGAATACTCTCGATAACTCGTGTTTACAAGTGTTGCCACTGTCTGGTTCAAGTTTGTTGGATCGTTTACCCACACTCGTCACGCATGCTGTGAGCCCTGCCCACACGCATGTCGCTTGTGGGAGAGGGCAGGCAACCTCGCTCCCATGACCACGCCCTGTGTGGGCGATGCCACATGGACCGTACCCTGCATACGGGGTCCGCGGTTACTCTGAACGGTCACTTTGCCTGCACGATGTTTTCTTGAACATGCTGTGATATCCACTTTGATGATCACAAATTTACTTTGCATTATAATGTTTGGTGAATATGAAAATGCACATTGATGACTATGATAAGGGATGAACACATTGTAGAATATACATATTTCTAGCATCGTTATTGCGTGATTCATGTCTCAGAACATTGTTTACCTCAATAAAACTAGTAACNTTTTTCAGTTACTGCCATTAAGTTTGCAAAGATAAATTATAAGCGTCATTACGTATGCCTCGATCACTGCAACACTTTTACAAGTTGTGTGTAATGTGTTACTTTGTTCTAAACATATCCTGCCCATAACAGTGAAGACATGACTCTGTCCCCACTAGATTTTGATTTTCTGAGTGGACCTAAAGCCAGCATCTGGCTGTTTGAGGAGAGGGGCTGTGGGAGGCTCTGGTGGTTGTACATTCGAGAGACAGACAGCTTCAGCACTCGTGCGCTGGGACACAGCCTTGTGTGTGGATACGAGGAGACCCAGTGCTCCACAGGGCGGTGTTGGTCACCCTCTTGACTCAACGTTGTGTTCACTAAACCCATAGACAGCGTAGGGACAGTCAAACATGAAGGTTTCACAATGGATGATGCCACCTGGGAGACGTGGAGTGTGGACAGTGCAGGTTTGTTAGCGAGGAGCGTGGCTGGAACAGAGCAGCTCAGGGCAGTGTTGGTCACTGGGTCTGACACTGGGCTCTCAGCATGAGCTTCCCTAACACGGAGCGGATAGAGTGGCGGTAGTGCAACAGTTAGCGCACTGCACAACCCCGCAACCCGAGTTCGATCCTCGCCCACGCCTAATACCAGTGAATGTTATCTGAACTGGTCCTGGGCCATTGCTCTAGGGAGACAAAGGCGGCCGGGTGTGGTGATGGCCACCCACCCCCTCGTGTGACTCACCGCCTTCATAAGTGCTCGCTAACAGCACTTGCCCCAACAGTGTTAATAGACTATACGGGGTCTTTGTCAGAGTTGGTCTTCAACAAAGGAGAGAAAAAAACTCTTCGTCTTTGAACACAGGAGCCTGCAGACGATGCTAGGAATGTCATAGATGTAGACAACGTATTTAGTTTCATTGTAAATCCGTAAAACGTGCAAAGTGCAACAGGAAGGTTGTGATGGGTGGGACACCTGTGCAGGGTGGAAGGGGTCCCGTTACAGTGAAAGCGACAAGACAGAGGTCAGTGACCAAGAGGAGACCAGCAACCACATGGTGGAGACGTTGAAGGTCGAGTGTCCACCTTACAACAACTGCAGGATCTAGCAGAAGGAAGGAAGTGATGGTGAGGTGTGGAGACATTAGCGGTATTGTTCATGGTCACCTGAGCCTCCTTTAGACACGCTTGGGAATGACGCTCTGCTATCATCCAATGTCAGCTGCCACAATTCCACTGAACAATTTCCTTATACCCGCATGAGAAATAGGCACGGTTTCATGAGCCCGAGCTTGTGCAAGTTAGAGCAAAGCATTACAATGAGCATTCATTAATGTCAAGGTATTTGAACCCCTATGATGTGAATTAATCAGTGAATATTTATGGCAAACTATGCATGAGCATTGCAATGAAGTTCACTGCTATGAAATGTCTCACTGTCTTGCAGATGACTACGATGTGAAAGCCATCAAGCAGGCTGTAGAGGAGTTTGAGAAGAAAACCCACATGCGATTCCGCCCTCATGGCAAAGAGACGGACTTCATTCACATCCAGGCCTTGGAGGGGTGAGGATTTCACATCCTATACCCACTACTGTACACCATTCAGCAATTCACAGCTATTACTCACATTTCGAATTCTTATCCAGCACTCAATTCATTTTGACATCCATAATTCACATGCTCTACTCACATCATCTGCTTGCATCCATTTATTTCATTCAAAATGGTCAAGTTAGTTTAATAATCAAGATAATTCACAATCAGGGCTATTAATATATGTGAGCAATGGCTGCCATTGCGAGCCAGCCTGTGTAACGTGTGCAATATCTGCCGTTTTTACAGCTGTGTAAGTGTGAGACCTTAAACGCGCTGTCACTGGGCTCAGAGCTCTCTGGGCTTTGATGGAGCTGTGCTGTGCTAGTGTTGTGTTGTCTGCAACTTGCTGGGACTATGCTGAAGTGGTGCTGAGTTCTCTGTGGCCTGTTGGGGCTGGGCATTGCCAGTGCCGGCCCCTCTGTGCGACCTTTGGACAGGGATAGGTGTAATCATTGTGGTTGGGGTGGATTGTGTGATTCTGACAGTGGACTGCAGCTGGTCTTGCATCGCGTGTAATTGGGGGGTTTGTTCTTCGGATGTATTGGTATTGAGCTTCAGTGGCTCAGCCTGAGTTAGTAGAGTTATCAAATCTCTCCTGCATTTTTCAACTCCTCTCTTTTACTTTTTGTCTTGATGATCCTGTTGTTCTCTGAGTCTAGCATAGTGCTCTGGATGCACTGCATGTAAGCACTCTATACATCTAATCATTACTGGTTATTGATAGTTTTTACATCTGGCCACTAGTTATTTATTTTTTATTTTTGCGAACGGCATATGCAGCATTCTGTGAAGGACATATGGTTCTGTGCAATTCCACATTCTATACCTGATCTGCCTCCATTGGGATGAAGTCTGGCTCCTCACAGCCAACCACAAGATGCTGTGCCTTCCTTCTAGCCATTGCCATGTGTTAACCTTGGCCTTCAGAAGTGATGTGAAATGACTCTGGCACTCATACTCGTTATAGCAGCAGCATCTCAGTGCTGTGTAAGGCTCACATACTTGGTGCCAACCCTGCAAGAGCTCTTTCTACATACAATATTCACCCAATGAACATCTAACTCAGCCAAACTGAAAATTTAATTTTTATTGAGTGTTTGGTTTGGCCAGAGTAGTCAGACATAGATAATGAAATTAAAAAACCTCAACCTAGATGAGCACATCGATCTGGCTACGAGCACCGTGTGGGGGCCAGTTGGATGCAGTGCAACATGAACGTCATTGCATCTGACTCGTCACTGCAAATGACATTCATTCTAAAGACCTCTTGTGTAGCAGTGTCGAGGTGCTGGGATTCACTGACTGCTGCTTGGCAGGGTGGCACAATACGAGTGTGGTGCCACCTCTGGGTTCCATGGAAAATTGAATGCAAATAACCATTTTCAGTTGGGAGATGATGCCAAGTTTGATTGCGTTTGTGAGGATTGATGAGTGCATAGTCTACATTCATTGGAAGTGCATTAAAATACGTTCACAGTAGAAACCATCGTATCGTACTCTTTTAATCAGGAGTTATTGTTAACTACAATAAAACAGTACAGTGAGAATGTTTTTGCCTTAGCGAGTATAATTGTGCTGCTCTAATGGATGACTGGATGCAGAGGGAGTGAAAGTGGAGACCTCTAAGCAGCAGGTGGTTTTGGTTTGGGAACTAGAAATGATAGAGATAAAAAATACTGGTAGAATTCTGTAGGTTAAGAAAACTTTGCATAGCAAACATCTGGTTCCACCATGAAAAAATAAATCAATATACTTGTTAATAACCAGGTGATTCTGGAAAATACCAGTTAGATTGCATCGTAGTCAAACAGAGAAACCGAAATAACACGTTGATTGCTCACGGCTACCCAGGGGTAGAGACAGGCTCTTATCATTATCCGGTTACTTTGAAGGAGAAATTGAATAAAATAAACTCAAACAAAAGAAGAGAGAGATGGAATATAGATTTATTTAAAGTAATACTCTCAAGCACAGAAAATACCATTGGAAGAGAGGTGGGGAGCAAATGCGGAAAAAGCCTTGGGTAAAAGAGGAAATTGTTAAAAATATCAATAAGGAAAAGGAAACAGGTGTTAAGATGTTAAAACACCAAACTGAAACCTTTTACAAGGAATCATGTCTGCATTAACGACAATACTTGTTGTCAGAATGCAAACAAATAACGATAATATATGCATTGTCTTTGAAACTGATTGGTCCACCCCAGAGACAGACGGTGTTAGACCAGAGGACGCCAAAAGGCAAACAGCACAAAGACAAGCACAGAGGAAGCAGAACAAGTCAGAGAAAAGTGTAAAGTACACATTGAAGATCCATTTAAAACGGGAAGCCAGAGAGGCTGGTAGACAAAGAAGACAAGGGTCCTGCTATTCTTCAAACTGAAGTCGTTGCAGCAATCAAACGTATGAAGACGGGGAATGCAGAAGGAATCGATAATAAATTATTTAACTTTTAGGTGGGGGAGCAATAAATTAGATTACACTTTGTCACAAGATGTATTTTGTTCAATTTGCTCCAGATGATCAGAATGGACTGGAAAGATAGACAGCGTATTGCGGCTTTGCACATGAGTCAAACAGCAACAGTGAACATAGCCAAAGGCGAATCAGATAATACAGAAATCTGAAGAGGTGCGATACAGGGGTGCACATTATCACTGACACCTTTGGAGATGATGATGATGAAGCAGCTTGGGAAATCATGATGGAAGAATTATTGGAGGTCAGTGAGATCAGCAGCAGGTGCTGGCAATTAGAGAGTAAGGGGTGACATGTTTTAGTTACAAAGTTAATAAAGTAAAAGAGGATTTCGGCTAAAAATAACATGAACAAGAGAAATGAGAGTATGAAGGAGAGAATGCAGGGAAATTAATATTCCGATTGTAGGTAACAAGATAAAAGTGAAAGAGTTCCCCGCTTGGGCAGCCTTCTCACATCCGATGGTCGGTGTTCTAAAGAAATCAAAATCAGCAGTGGTGGCTGCAGGTTTATAACAAGGACAGGTCATGACAATGGACAGAACATTCCTAATTTATTTCCCTCCACCTTGACAATGACAATTCATTATTTTATGCTGTTGTGCTCAGTCTCTTCTGTTGCATGCAAATGCATTGGCTCATTTACACCAGGATTACAAATCTACATTATCTGAATGCATTAAAATAATTTCTTAACACCAGTGAATGATTTCTGCTTTCAGGTCTCTCAGCAAGAGCTGGTCATACGTAGGGAGGCAGGGTGGAGGCCAGGATCTGTCCCTGGAGCCCGGGAAGGTGACCAAGGGCACGGTTCTGCACGAGTTGATGCATGCGCTCGGCTTCCACCACGAGCACTGCCGCAGCGACCGCGACGACCACGTCTGGGTGCTGAGCGACAACATCAAGGAAGGTGAGAAGCCGTTTGTGACTCCATCCCGCGGTGCAGGTTGAGCACCGCTTGTGACAGCTGCTTCCGAGCTGTGTCTGGTGCCACGAGTCTCGATCCTCCACTCCTGCCAGAGTGGCCGGGCACTCGCGGTGCACTCATCTCTTATCAACTGTCCGTAAAAAAAGGAACATGAGCTGCTTCATAGCACAACAACCACATATACTACGTCCGTACCACAACATTGTGTTACAAGTGATTGAGTTTTTAACAAGGAGAAATATAAATTTAAAAAAAAACTTAAAGTATGATATGGTGAACATTGTTTCTTTTTTAGAATGGAAGAGTCAAATCGTGAAGATTAAATCGCATGCGCATGACGTGTCCACCCCCTACGACTGCAGCTCCATCATGCACTACAGCATGTACGTACCACTCCCTGTGTGTGCGAGTCCTTTACATTAATTATACAAGTGTCTTACACATTCATTATACTAGAGTGTCTCATAGGTTCCCTATTCTACACCATGTGTGTGTTATACATTCCTTATACGAAAGTGTGTGTGTATGTGTTATACATTCCCTATATCACAGTGTGTCTTACACATTCCCTGTACTACAGTGTACGTGTGTTATATAAGGGGGTAGGTGTAGGTCTCCCCCCTTATAGTCTGCCACATCCACTCACGGTCTTTCCGGTGCTCGGCCTGCATGAAATACAGAGACCAAGCTGCAAAATGACCTTACATTAATACACAAAACCACCACAAACTTAAGTTGTTGAGTGTCGGTAGAGAATTCTTAATCCTGAGTGGCAAGGTGCATCGGGGCAACAGGTAAAACAACTTCCCACGACATTCCCGCACAGTTGTATTCACACGCCACGCAAGTCCACAAGAGTTCCATGTCCGTGTGGTTCCTCGCTCTGGAGAACACGAGTTGGCAGGGCACAGTCAAAAGTGCAAGGGCACAGCTCTTGCAGAAAAGGCCGTGAGTGGACGATGGATGGGTAACAGATGCATGTAAGCAGGGGCGGTTGGACTCCACTGATAAGATTTGCTTTGTCAAGTGAAATAGGAGTCAGCACTGAGCTGAGTCAAGCACCAGGGTGGCACGTGTCTGGATAATCGCCGTCAAAGGCAAGTCGCAATGTCACCAGCACCCACGACTGAGCGCCACTGGGAGCACACAGTGGCTAAGAGCGCCTGACCACGTGAGATTCAGCCTAGAATCCAGAGTTACGCCAAACCTGTAACAAAAGAGGTAGGTCGCTTTGTATTTATATTCCTGAAATCCCCTACTCCCTGTCACACTGGGACACGGTTGCAAGGTAAGCAATTCAAGGACTCAGGACACATTGTTACTCCAGTTTGTTGTCACTCTGTAACTGTGGTTCTTTGTCACACTGCTAAGTCGAGTTCAGCTTGAAACCCTGGGGCTCACTGGTCACTGTCCTCGAGG
This sequence comes from Lethenteron camtschaticum, assembly GCA_018977245.1. Taxonomy (NCBI): domain Eukaryota; kingdom Metazoa; phylum Chordata; class Hyperoartia; order Petromyzontiformes; family Petromyzontidae; genus Lethenteron; species Lethenteron camtschaticum. Next base: position 5,085,418 of record MU249573.1, on the reverse strand, counting down.
ATCCCTGTACAATGTGTGTGTGCATGCATATACATCCCCTAAGCTACAGTTTGTGTGTCCCACCATCATTCCCAGCACGTCTTGTATTGTAAATACATATATAAATTTGCGTGTTTGAATTGCTGGAGTGATGATTTATTATATTGGATGTGAGAGGATGGATTATATTGGATGTGTTATACAATCGGCAATCAGCTTGATGTGCTTTCGAACCTGGTTTCATTTATTGTGGCTACCTGAGATTTGAATGTTGAATATTATGAATGCTCAAGTTTCTGAGACCTCACCTTCATTCATGATGGGTGAATTGTAATGCTGTTTAGCGCCTGTAAAATGTTTTGTGTTATGTGCAAACGTAATCCTTCAAGAAGGGATGTGAGTTTTTTTCATGTAAAATGCTCCAAATGCTCTCCACGGATCGCTGTGTGTATGGATGGTGGAGGCCTTGTACCTGAGGCTTTGTGCGTGTCCAGGACGGCGGGCTCGGTGGACGAGCGCAACCCGACCATCATCCCCAAGAACCCGCTCCTCATGCTGCACATGGGGCATGGCAATTCCCTGAGCCCCTGCGACGTTGCCAAGGTGCAGAAGCTGTACGGATACGAGACGACACTGCCGCTGAGCTCCACAGGTGGGTCCACCGAGTGCCCTGGCTGATTGATGGCTACCAGAGCAAGAACGCTTCAGGGACTGTGGTTACAATACCAAACACACCTCATGACTCTTACCATTTGCCCTCCTTGATATATCATGAATATTGAAGCTGCATACGAGCCACTGAAAAGTGGCCATATTATTGGTGATGGCCTCGTGGTGCGTTCTGTCAGTGCTTTACACACGAGGCGCTGTGAGGAGTACAAGGCCCTGTGTAATCTGAACGTGGCGGGGTCTCCCAGCTGAGGGCCGCTGAGACACTGCTTCCCAACACTGACACAATGTTAAATGCCTGATGGTCATAGTTGGGTCCACTCATTTATACCTTACAGCAGCGGTCGGGAACCTATGGCTCGCGAGCCATATATGGCTCTTCCGGTGATGGCATATGGCTCCCAGACAATTTTGAGTTGAAAAAAATAATAAAATAAAAAATAAAAAAATCAGTTTGGAACTGATTTTAAAATACTTGTGATATTGCTTAATAATACTGTGTCATTTTAAAGTAAACAAATTAGTTTTGAAGATAAATTTCACGGGTCACGGGTCCTGTGACCCGTGGTCGGGTCGGGAATCAATGGCTCGCGAGCATGTCACGGGTCATTGTAAAGGTGAAGAAATCCATTTGATCAGATAGCCAACTAGTTTATCCGCTTCAACCCTTGTAACGGAAAAGATGGCGAAAAGAAAAAAAGACGATGATTACCGTGCATTCCAGGCTGTGTGGACAGAGGAATTTGCATTTGTGGAGAGAACAGGATCTGCGGTATGTCTAATATGCAATGATAAAATTGCATCGATGAAACGGTCAAATATAAAGCGACACTACGATACGCACCATGCTTCATTTGCATCGAAATATCCAGCGGGGACAGCAGGAAAAAGGCAGGCGAAGAGCTACAGCGGAGAGTGCAGACGAATCAGCAGCAACTTCGTGTGTGGACCAAGCAAGGTGACGGGAATTCCGCTAGCTTTGCGGGTGCTTTGGCAATAGTAAGGAATGGAAAGCCATTTACAGATGGCGAGTATGCCAAAACATTCATGCTTGATGTGGCCAATGAACTGTTTGATGACTTCCCAAATGAAGACAAGATAATGAAACGAATAAAAGACATGCCTCTGTCAGCAAGAACTGTTCACGATCGTAGCATCATGATGGCAAATCAAGTCGAGGAAACACAAATTAAGGACATTAACGCCGGACATACTTTTCTCTCGCGTTAGATGAGTCAACAGACATTAGCCATCTATCTCAGTTCAGTATAATTGCCAGGTATGCTGCAGGTGACACACTGCGTGAGGAAAGCTTGGCTGTTTTGCCAATGAAAGGGACAACAAGAGGAGAGGATTTATTCACGTCTTTCATGGAGTTTGCTAAAGAAAAAAANCTACCGATGGATAAACTTATTTCTGTCTGTACTGATGGTACACCCTGTATGTTGGGGAAGAACAAAGGATTTGTAGCGCTTCTCCGTGAACATGAAAAGAGAGCCATCCTAAGTTTTGCGCTCAGACGTGTGGCCAGGAGCTTGGTGAGGTGATGTCGCTGGTCATTCGAGTGGTCAACTTTATTGTTGCCCGAGCTTTAAATGATCGCCAGTTTAAAGCTCTGTTAGAAGAAGTTGGGAATCATTATCCGGTCTGCTTTTACACAGCAACGTGCGTTGGTTGTCAAGGGTGCTCAGCCGTTTTGCAGCTTGCCTGAGTGAAATCCGGACTTTTCTTGAAATGAAAGGCGTCAAGCATCATGAACTAGACAACACTGACTGGCTCCTGCAGTTTCACTATCTCGTGGACATAACTGGCCATCTGAACCAGCTCAATGTGAAAATGCAAGGTATTGGAAATACAATCTCATCCCTTCAACAAGCAGTGTTTGCATTTGAAAGCAAGCTGGAAGTCTTCTCAGGGACATTGAAACAGGTCGTCTTCTGCACTTTGAAAGGCTGCGACAATTTAGAGATGCATGCTTAGCAAGTGACTCCACTCAACATCTGGATCTCCAGCAGCTAGCTGGCTTTACGTCCAATCTCCTGCAGTCATTCAAGCACGTTTTGGAGAATTTCGTGCGCGCACTGGTCTTTTCAAGTTCATCACTCATCCACATGAGTGTGCAGTGGACAAATCGACCTGACATGCATCCCCGGGTCTCTATCGGAGACTTTGAGCTGGAAGTTGCTGACCTGAAGGCATCAGACATGTGGATGAGTAAGTTCAAGTCACTGAATCGAGAGTTGGAAAGTCTTGCGCGACAGCGAGCAGAGCTGGCGAGGGAACACAAGTGGACAGAAATGAAGAATCTTCAACCTGAAGACCAGCTGATTCTTAAAACTTGGAACGAGCTTCCTGTGACATACCACACAATGCAGCGTGTGAGTATTGCCGTATTAACCATTTTTGGCTCTACATATGCATGTGAGCAGTCATTCTCGCATATGAGGAACATTAAGACCAACCTATGCTCACGTTTAACTGATGGAAGCCTCAACGCCTGCATGAAGCTCAACCTCACCACGTATGAACCAGACTACAAGGCCATCAGCAAAACATGCAGCACCAGAAGTCGCATTAAAAGTAAGACATTTAATTTATTATACGTTAAAAATACTATATGGCTCTCAATGAAATATATTTAGAAATATTGCTTTTATAGCTCTCCCAGTCAAAAAGGTTCCCGACCCCTGCCTTACAGGCTCTGCCAGCTCTAAAATATAGCGGGGTTTAGAAATGATGGCTCCCTGCTGGCAGCAGTGGTGAGCGTCATCACTAATGGATATGCACGCGTGTGTGTGTTCTGAGACTGTGTTTCATTGTACGATGTATGCCTGTACTTGCATGTGTACTTGTATAAGTGTGTACTTGTATATGTGTGTATGTAGTGCTGCTTGTATGTGGACATGATTGCACTGTGGTGTGTGACGTCTGTGCTGTAACTTGCCCGAGCAAACACTGTGGTATCCTTGAGTGCAATGCGTCTCCATTCATTGTGTTTGATGTCCCAGGTGTGGGAGACCGCGAGGGTCTGGAGAGCCAAGTGAGAGTTTGGAAGCGAAAGGTGAGAGGGGTGAGGCACTGAAAGGCCTCCCTGCACACCGTGCCACATGTGCGTGCAGGACGTTGCGTGAGTTAACGTTGCATCATCACGAGTTTGTGATCGCGGCATTCCCTGGTGAGAGGTCAATTCGTAGTCCTCTTCATCGTGGTCACTGAGGAAGGCGGCTCGTGTGTATTATGACGACGTCATGCAGTGTTGGCAGTCAGTTCAGTTAGCGCTGGGAGACAGTGCATGCAGTGCTGGAAGAAAGTGCAGGCAGTCGGTGTAGGCAGGAAGTCTAGTCATTATAATCTGCAGTTAGTGCAGTCAATTTGGGCTGACAGGTAATGCAGTCATTGCTGGCAGTCAGTGCCGAAAGTTAGTGCTGGAAGTCAGTGCTCGAAGTCAGTACAGTCAGTGTGGTCAGTGCTGGGAGTCAGTGTTGAAATCAGTACAGTCAGTGTGGTCCACTCATCTCCCTGTCTCACTCCACTCATCTCCCTCTCTCACTCCACTCATCTCACTCCACTCATCTTCCTCCTACCACAGACTCTTACCAGCCTATTTATTATATTCTGAATATGGCAATATATTCATGAGCTACATGCAAATGTCAAGGTCTGCTTGCCACGAGAGGCTTCAGGACAGAGTCCATGTAGTTTTGTTATTCCCCTGTTCAAGGAGCACAGACTACAGTGGTTTTCTATATGGTCCATCACTTGGGCTGCATCGCCACAGTTGCACTGTGGCTTGTCTTTCATTATTATCCATGAAGAAAGGAGATTTTTGCATCAATTTTTGATGTTCTGATATGGTTGATGGTTGCACCAGTGTCTTCAAAGAGGAATGCTAAAGCCAGGAGGTGCAATGTTTGGGTCTCAAATGAGGTTTTTTCTGGACATCCGCATTCTTCCACTCTGTTCGCCAGCATTCTTCCGGATCTGGTGAGATTCTAGGATGTGACAGCACGATTCTAGAGAGGGGTTTGGGACTTTGAGTTCATGGTGAGGAACGTTTTTGAGGTCTTGGTTGATGGGGAGGTTGTTGTTGTCAAGAAAATGTGTAAACTCCATAGCAGTTTGCACGATGTATCTGTGGATATTTGGTGCAGAATGTTCACCGGGAAAGGGAAACAGGGAGTTGTGTTGGTTTGAATGATGTGAATTGCGTTATTTAGTTGTGCAACCTATCAGTTTTGAGTCTGTGAATGATATCATAGAATTGGTATGGCTACAAAATGTGTTTTTCATGCACAAATGTCTCCCAAAAAAGATAGCATGCTTTTTTACTTTAAACCAACACATCTAAGTGTACGCCTTTTGGTACACTCCATAAAAACCACTTGTTCATGTATAAATCCACACAAAAGTTACTTGAGTAATTGTAATTGCTCAGTTGCCTAAAGGCTCACCGTGATCGGAAGGCAACAGGGACCTTTGGTATTGTAATGACCTCTGTATGCCTTGTGACCTTTAGCCGAAGTCAAAAAGACTGAGCAAACAAATTCACCACGCTCATCACAACGAGCAGAGCGGTGCCTGGTGAACACGTGGCACTCGTGCACATAGTGTGGCGCAGACACTTCACCTGCACATCAGAGAGGAGTGAGCAGTGAGTTGAGTGGGTAATAGGAGGGAGATAAGTGGATTGGGTGGCAATAGAGCGGTTGTAGCAGAAACCGCGCAGTGCCCGTACGCGCACTGATAGTCTTGATGAGTGTGCACGGTGCATCAATATCCCTGAGATTGGCGATAACACATTGTGTGTATTCTCGTACACAGTGCTGTGAGCCCTCTACTAGAGCAGGGAAGCTCCCGTGGGAGGGTTCCCCAGGGAGCTCTCCCCTTGCTGTAGCGGTGTCTGCGTGGGCCGTGTGCCCACCCCTGGGCTGCTGCCCCTCACTGCCTCTCGGTGCTGATGGCCGTCGTGGTTTTGTTGTTCCCTACCCAGACAGAGCAAGAGCTGAAGGAGGAAAAAGAGGCCAAAGGTGAGGCCTGTGTGTGTGCATCACAAAGAGGTGCTGCCGTGAGGGTTTGTACAAAGCGTGCAGTGTGGACTAGGAGAGGCATAGACGCCAGCTTAGGCTCACTGCATCATCAGTCAGGGATTTAACCAGAGCCCAGATGATTCAAATGGTAATAGTGAAACACTGAAATTGCTTGCTCATGCTACTTCTGGCAGAGGGACTTCCACTAGAGGGCGCTCTGGTGAGCTCATCTCGAGGGTATTTTGGCCTACTCTTCAATTCAGGCCAGATATTGTGGAAAAGGTGGGAAGAACGATTAACATGGTTGGCTATGAACGGTGCGAAAGAAGTTATACATACATACATACCCATACTTTACCCACCACACACGACCTGCCAGTGTACCTATTTATACTGAGAGTTTGGGGAATTAAGAAACTTGCGATTGTTTAAACGACCGAGCCGAAGGATCAAATAGAACCGGCATGATCTGGATAGTCCACTGTGTCAACCATTACACCACAGCAGCATTGCCAAGTTGGTGATTCGACGAAGAATTGTAATAGACTACTTTTTGTGGTCGATTTTTCATGTCTCTAAAAAATGGCACCAGCTCCACATTCTCGCTCCCGAAGGCAGAAACCCCCTAAAAGCCACGACCAGCTTGGTGCGGCTGAACGTGGCAATGACTTCACCAAACCCCATACACCAGCTCCTGTCCAGCAGCACACATGATTTAGACTTTTTCCCAAACATTTTCATTACAAATATCTGAGCAATCAAACTGAAAATTGGTAGACTTATCTTTTATTATATTAAATAAACCAATGCTGTAGTGATGCACAGTACTTATTTGAGTTTGTGTAAATTATTAGAAAGACAGCTTTATTCACAGCAGAGGAGTCACGGCATCTGTAATCTACCAGGCGTCAGACTTGAAGGTAAAATACCTGTTTGCACTGCGTGTGTGGTTATGCATCGTCACGTGAACACAGCAAATTAACTGCACACACGCTCATCACACACAGCACAACGATGCTCCAGTGAAGCACTTTGACAACAGCAGCACCAGACAAGAATGTATGTTTTTCCTTGCCCTGTCGTTCCCATAGTGCCCTTCTCTTCCATTACACCCTCTCTATATACTTATTAGTTGCTTTATAAATACAGATAGTATATTGTGTTCACATGATGTACTGGTCCTTGTGTGTGCTGTTAAATAACACATAATGGAGCCATAGGATAAGTAGCTATTTTACTTTTGACTTAAAAGTTTCGTGACTGCAGGAATTAATATGCTTTGGTTCTTTCGGTAAAGTCACGAAGATAGAAAAAATAATAAAGAACCAAAGAATAGCTATTTTACATCAGACACCACCATGACAAACTTACCTTTCCCATCTTATCTGTGATGATGCGTGTACCACTTCTGAACTTACAATGCGGCTGGATTCTCCACAGAGCGGGAATTGAAGACAAAGGCTGGCCCAGTTGGGGAGATCATCCGTGAGCTCAGGTGGCTCTCCAAGTGAGTGACCCTTACAGCACGTGGCACTGATTCCGTACAGTATGTGGCACCGATTCTGTACAACACGTAGCACCGATTCCTTACAGCATGTGGCACTGATTCTTTACAATACATGGCACCGATTCCGTACAGCACGTGGCACCGATTCTGTACAGCACGTGCACCGATTCCTTACAGGACATGGTACCGATTCCTTACAACACGTAAGCACCGATTCCTTACAGCACATGGCACTGATTTCGTACAGTGCGTAGCACTGATTCCCTACAGCACCTGGCACCGATTCCTTACAGAAAGTGGCACTGATTCATTATTTTGTAATTTTCCACAGCGTTTTAAAATGTTTCTAACTATGGTTGAAAGTGTTTATTCATAGCTCTGCCCATCCGGCTTGTCCAACTGTTGTAGCAGGGGATTGCAATAACTTGTAAATATGATGCTATCTGAACAACATGTCAGCATGACTTTGTATTGCTATTTGGGAATGTACCCTTCAGAAAGCAGAGGCACATTGATGAAAGTTTCCCTAAAACTCGGTGATTCAAACATTCTGTGTAAAGGTATTTATTCCAATACAATGACGTCATGTGCCACATGCTATTCACCATTGCATCACGACACGCGATGTCATCTCACAACGGCACATGCTATGTGGTGTCATCTTGCTATCTGGTGCAAAAGATAATGTTATTCAACATCAGCTTTGACAAATCTACTGCTGAATGAAGGCCTCCCAAGCAACCCTCATCTCTCAGGCTCGTGCGATGTAATAATCCAGCTAACCTGAGTACACAAGCTGACTTTATTCATCCGCATCCCCAGTGAATGTACTCTTAGATCCATTGGCTGCAACTCTATCATTTTTGTTGACCATGTGTCATGCCCAAGCCCACTTAAGTTTCTTTTAAGTTTCTTAATAGTAAATATGATGTAATTAACCTGTGTATGTCCTCTCATCCCTGTGTTATGTTTTATATTGGTCAGTCTACTTCCAAGTATACATCTCTCCATGCTTCTATCTGCTTTTTCAGTTTTTGTTTACTTTTCTTTTGTGAATGTCCATGCTACCGATTCATGTCATAGCCAGGAATGAGCATTCATGAAAACATACTCTGAGGACAAACTCTTGTTGGAAAGCATTACAGATCACATGCACATGCACGAGTTGTCTTCCTTGTTAAGCAAATAAATTGCGCTGCAGGTGGCTTATCTGAGAGATTCTATTGCAAGTATTTCTCATCCACATTGAGCCCCTGCGGCCATGGCTGTTTCCAGTGTGGCCCAGCTAAAAGAGATGGAATGGCTCCCTGAGTAATTAGCAAGATGGTGGGGGACGGGAGGAGGGAGGTGGGTGATGGCAGGAGAGGGGGGTGTTGTGTATGTACCCCTTTTTATTTTTTTAATATTATTTTTTTTTAAGAATTATTCTGCCAACATAGATAATATCGTTTTTTAATAGACGCGGCCACGTGGGAACGAACACGCCCCCACACTTCCACAGAGGCCCCACACTACCACAGATGCGCGCACACCTCATTTCAAAGGAAAGAGGACATGAAAGGGGGGGCAATAAGGTAATAAAAACTCCCCTAAATTCACACAAGAGGAACAAGGGAGGGGGGAATTGCAGGCGGGGGGTTGCAGGGCCGGGCATCACGGAGGAAGAGATAATTATATTCTGAACAAAGATAAGCCGGGATATCAGATTAAATAATCACGAAGTCAAATAATAAGTACGGAATTAAAGTAGAAGAGGAATCAAGGGCGGAGAAGGCTCTCAAAATTAACCAAACACAACAACCCATGGGAAGCGAGCAACACGGCCGCCTTTGTCTTTCCGAGAGGATCTCCACACGCAGGCACAAAGCTAGGAAATGACACCCATAAAGGGGGCAATGGCTCAAAGGAAATTAACACGTCTTCGAATAAATAAGCGCATGCGCCGGGTGCTCCCACCGTGGAAACAACCGCCTTTGTCTCCCTACAACACGGACAAACACGCACGCGAAACACACGGACGGACACACACACGGACGCAGATGGTTCAGCCCACAGGAAGGTTTTATGACACAGCCTTTGAACAACTCGGGAAGCCGAGTGGAATTTCCAGATATAAACCGAAGAAAATCCATTCAAAGCAGATATCGTCCGGGCTTCGGCTCCAACACACATATCATCCGGGCTACGAGCCCATCTTCGGCTCCACCACAGATCTTCACGAGCTCCGGCCTACATCTCATCTCGTCTCCGGGCTAAGGCCCCACCAGAGTTCTCCAGGGCGACAACCATTCTCCTCGTCGCCGCCAACGAAGAAGCTCCTGTCATTCAGAATGACGAGGGTCGCGGAGTAGCGACGCGTAGCTACAAGCCGAGGTCTGCACCACCTGAGAAGAATCGCTACCCTGAGTCGCAGAGCTGCGAGTGAAGCCAACAAAGACGCCAACGTCCACCCTGCCACGAACGAAGCATCGCTCCTCGTCAGAGTGACGACCAGCGAACAACCCGCAGGAAAGGCGGAGATCGCTGAACGAGCGCCAACTTGCGCCACCTTGCGCCACCGTGCGCCACCGTGCACCACTTTGCGCTGAACGTGCGCCACCGTGCGCCACCGTGCGCCACCGTGCACCACCTTGCGCCACCGTGCGCCACCGTGCACCACTTTGCGCTGAACGTGCGCCACCTTGCGCCACCGTGCGCCACCGTGCACCACCTTGCGCTGAACGTGCGCCACCGTGCGCCACCGTGCGACACCGAGCGACAACGAGCGACACCCAGATCGACCAGCATCAACCAAACCGACTCGTCATCCGCCGTGGAGAAAAAGAGTCAAAGTCTTCTGAACGAGCGCCGCCGCTCACCTCACAGCGGAGAAAGTCTCAGCTGCCGCTCGCACAAACAACAGAGGTCGTATCGCTCCCCACATACAGACTCAAAGAAACACAGAGAAAATCTTGTCAAACCAGTTCCTTTGTCAAAGAGTCTCGCCGAAGAATTAATTAAAACAGAGCCAGATTCGCTCTCGCGCCACACGCCCTCACCCACCATTGTATCAAACATTCCGTTAAGAGGATTTTTTTTATACTTGCCGATGAATCTATTGACATATACTTTCGCCTCTTGGGTATAATAAGTGCTATATTACCGCCATAGGAAGTGTGTCATGCTTGTTTCAAACTCGGCCAGTCGCCGATTGTGATCGAAAAAAAAACGAACTAATGAGATGCCTGGTTGTTAGGAGGGTTTTTAGTCATAGTCTCGCAAATGCATAAGTGTTTATTCATTCATTTTAGTCAAATGCATAAGAGTTTTCGTTATTCATATTGCATAATTGCATAATTTCGCAACTGCATAAGTTTTTGTCGTTCATATTAGTTAATTGCATAATCTTGCCCATGAATTATCGACGCATGTTTGACCTGCATGCTAGAATGTCACGTGTTTGTTAGAATAAAATTGTTATCACAGAAGTGACTCGAGTGTTCTTTCCAAGTCCATGCAAAACCATCTTATTCATAAGAGCTGTATCCTGCGATGAGATATGAAAATGGAGACCTAAAATATTATAACACACACTAGGATAATCGGTAAATGAATCTATGATAATCGTGTTATCCTGATTGATAACTCTGGATAAACGAAACTAAGCAAATTATCATAACTGCACACATTAACATAATCGCAAGCCTCCGCATAAATTACTACGATTATCTCCGTGATTATCATAATTTATGCATATAATCACATGCATTATCATAATTTATGCATATTAATATACACACTATCATAATTAATGCGATTTGCGCATTTTTCGGAAAATTATTAATTTTTATTATTTTCATCAAAATTTCATAATACCAACACATACAACATAATGGGTGGCGTCGTCCGGGATCTCTCGCAGACAGTGTTTTGCATGGATGATGGAATGAATCACTTCGTGTTAACCAGAATATCAGGATCGAACATTGCATGGTAATTGTGAACGGGCGGAAAACAAAAANCGCCCTCTAAGGTTAAAACCCAGAATAGCAGGTTAAAACAGAGAGTGGAATTAAGATAATATCGTATCAAACCAGTTGCATCCTGTGATAAATGGTGTTAGAGGTACGCACTTTGAATCGGAAAATAACAATAGCTCGAGTCAAACTGACTACACTCTGTGAGATAATTGTTTTATATGCACTCTGAAAAGAAAGGTCAAAGTAACTTCGCCATACCTAAGATGCTAGGATTAAGAATAATTTTTGAATGGGTTACGGGATACGGGGAGCTCGTATTTAAACGTACCGACCAATCTGTTACAAAGCAGTACAGTCAGAGAGACATATGGGAAGGGAGCTGTATCGATAACACGAACACACCTCGGGGAAACTAATTGACTGGATAAAAGGTAACGAAGGCGAACACGATGCAAAAACTGCAGAGAAGGCAGGACAGGACTCATTCCTTCTCACACAGGCATACAGACAGGGATTGTGGAATGAGGGAAAATTTGGAAAGGAAACGGGAGAGAAATCAGTGCTCGCGACACCAGCGAAACTCACAGATGTTGATCCACAGAATAAATATGGAAGAAACATTAAATCACACTCTTGGGTACGTGGACAGAGTCCAGGGACTAATCGCACAAAAATTATGGATATCGAACAAAAATCATTGACAAAGGGAAACCCTCACAATTCGAGAGAAGGGATGGAGAGATACATATGCAAACAAAACATGTGAGACTGACAACTTCACAGATAGAGGGAGGAAAAATGTTAAAGTAAAATCGCCAGGACATGGTACACTAAGGGCAGAGGCAAAAACTGAAGGGAAATGGCAACACGAGCGACACGGCACTGGGCGCGCACACAGAAAATGCACACCACTTAAACACAAGCGACACAGCACAGACCAAAGTGACAGATTGCCTGATGATAACTTGTTTGATGATGACGCTGTCGGCAATCAACTTTCGGAATACCTATTCACCAGTAAAACCTTAAATTGATGGACAAGGCTCTAGTCAGAATTCCCGATTTTGACCCCCACAATAAGACTATGGATATCCACACACATATCGCAACCGTAGAAGAGGAGGCAATGATTAGAGGGCTGAGGAGACGGGATGAAAAAGCGAGTTTGTTGAAACGGACCTTACATAAAGAATCCATTCCATGGGTAAAGTCACTGCACACAAGGTTAGAAATGATTTTAAACAACTGAGCCTGGCAGTGATTCGGAAGTTTGGAGAATATTCGACACTCACTGAGGGGTTTTATGCTGTAAAATCGATGACCCAGGGCATGGACCAAGATCCACGTGACTACCTCGTCCAATTTAAAAGAGCGTATTACGCAGGCGATGTGAATCAATACCACGAAGGGGATAAAATGTTCAAAATTATGTTTTTTGAATCCTTGAGCCCAGAGATTACAGAAAGGGTGAGGATGGTTTTGAATCCAGAAACCGCATCCTTACGCCGCATAGAGAGCAAGGCGTACATGGCATGGGTATACAGAGCTAAGAATCATAATTCGGATCCAGAACACAGGGAGAGGGATGAGGAACCCAGCCTCTCAGAGAGGAATAAAAATCACCGAGCAGTCCCACAATGCAGGACAGAGCAGAAACGCACGCACCCATGGCAAATAACCCAGAGAGAGGTTGGCACGAGAATGAGAGCGGCACAAAGCCGAACATTCAGGAGAATCGCAGGAGGGGGAGGTTCAGAATAGAACCATACCAACACCCCATGCCACGACACACACAAGATCAAAATTACCCACAAAGATGGCGAGGTAACAATCCAGGAAAAATTTGGCACCCAAATGGGAGAAATACTGGGCCAAAAATGTACGAGAATCGCAGGAGGGAGAGGTTCAGAGCAGAACCATATCAACACCCATCCCACGACACACGCAAGGTTCAAATTACGCACAGAGATGGGAAGATAACCACTAGCGGAAGGTGTTACACAGACCGCGGATGTATGGATGCGAACATTCAGGAGAATCGCAGGATGGGAGGTCAAACACAATCGATCCAATTCCGACCAATTCCTCCACCGGCTATACCAGGAGGGAATAGAGGAATAACACAGAATGCGGTCCAAATACGTGATGAACCATCCACAGTGATTGAGAGCGGGCAGCCCATACGCGCCACGCACGCTGAAGTTTTGTTAAACCCTGAGCTCATTGGGAAATACAGGGCGGGCAAAAACGTGGACAGTGCTCCCGTAAATGACGCGCGGATCGAATACAAGGACAGGGTTGCATGGAAGCGTGATCGGACAGTACAAAAACAGACAGCAGGGACACGCCCTGAAGAGCGCAGGCATGAGCCTTTGAATGGAAAATATCCAAGGGAAACCAAAATTACGTGGATCGGAGTGCTAAAATGGAGACGAATGTCCATGACGTATCGGGAATGGTGTTGAAATCCAACACACTCGTAAAAACAAAGAGGGCAACATTACGAGGGACAGAATTAAATCGACACACTGACTCGGCAAATGTGCATGTAATCGCAGAGAGAGCGAATGCCACGAACCAAGTGTCAAAGTGGGTCGTGTGCGCGAATTCTGGCTACGTGCAGCACAATTTTTCACCACACACTCCACGACGCGAGAGAGTGAGAGAGGAAACTACAAAACGAACCCGAAAACCGTGATCAAATTATCAAAGTGATAAGTGGTAAACCAGGCAACATGAGGAAGGTAACGCATAAATGCGTTCGAAACCGCTACCTAGCGTTTCCCAGGATTTAACCAAAACAAAAATGAATGTTCGTCAGAGTTATGATGTACGAGAACCGATGTAACGCAATATCGATGTTAACGTGTTGTTATTTTCTTTGCTTAATTCAAATGTAACCAGGATTTAACAAAAACAAAAATGAATATTCGCCGTAGTTATGAGGGATGAGAACCGATGTAACGCAATATCGATGTTAACGTGTTGTTATTTTCTTTGCTTAATTCAAATGTAACCAGGTTAAGATGGTAATACGTGCACGCGCGTCGTAAGAAATAACCGCCGAGAGTAAGGGCGGCTGGTGGGATTCATGACATAAAAAGGGGGCATTACTTTGTTTGAAAATTCGCCAGTGGCCAAATCGACCCCTGATAATTTTCAAACGGGCGGACTGTTGTGTATGTACCCCTTTTTATTTTTTTTTAATATTATTTTTTTTTNAAGAATTATTCTGCCAACATAGATAATATCGTTTTTTAATAGACGCGGCCACGTGGGAACGAACACGCCCCCACACTTCCACAGAGGCCCCCACACTACCACAGATGCGCGCACACCTCATTTCAAAGGAAAGAGGACATGAAAGGGGGGGCAATAAGGTAATAAAAACTCCCCTAAATTCACACAAGAGGAACAAGGGAGGGGGGAATTGCAGGCGGGGGTTGCAGGGCCGGGCATCACGGAGGAAGAGATAATTATATTCTGAACAAAGATAAGCCGGGATATCAGATTAAATAATCACAAGAAGTCAAATAATAAGTACGGAATTAAAGTAGAAGAGGAATCAAGGGTGGAGAAGGCTCTCAAAATTAACCAAACACAACAACCCATGGGAAGCGAGCAACACGGCCGCCTTTGTCTTTCCGAGAGGATCTCCACACGCAGGCACAAAGCTAGGAAATGACACCCATAAAGGGGGCAATGGCTCAAAGGAAATTAACACGTCTTCGAATAAATAAGCGCATGCGCCGGGTGCTCCCACCGTGGAAACAACCGCCTTTGTCTCCCCACAACACGGACAAACACGCACGCGAAACACACGGACGGACACACACACGGACGCAGATGGTTCAGCCCACAGGAAGGTTTTATGACACAGCCTTTGAACAACTCGGGAAGCCGAGTGGAATTTCCAGATATAAACCGAAGAAAATCCATTCAAAGCAGATATCGTCCGGGCTTCGGCTCCAACACACATATCATCCGGGCTACGAGCCCATCTTCGGCTCCACCACAGATCTTCACGAGCTCCGGCCTACATCTCATCTCGTCTCCGGGCTAAGGCCCCACCAGAGTTCTCCAGGGCGACAACCATCTCTCCTCGTCGCCGCCAACGAAGAAGCTCCTGTCATTCAGAATGACGAGGGTCGCGGAGTAGCGACGCGTAGCTACAAGCCGAGGTCTGCACCACCTGAGAAGAATCGCTACCCTGAGTCGCAGAGCTGCGAGTGAAGCCAACAAAGACGCCAACGTCCACCCTGCCACGAACGAAGCATCGCTCCTCGTCAGAGTGACGACCAGCGAACAACCCGCAGGAAAGGCGGAGATCGCTGAACGAGCGCCAACTTGCGCCACCTTGCGCCACCGTGCGCCACCGTGCACCACTTTGCGCTGAACGTGCGCCACCGTGCGCCACCGTGCGCCACCGTGCACCACCTTGCGCCACCGTGCGCCACCGTGCACCACTTTGCGCTGAACGTGCGCCACCTTGCGCCACCGTGCGCCACCGTGCACCACCTTGCGCTGAACGTGCGCCACCGTGCGCCACCGTGCGACACCGAGCGACAACGAGCGACACCCAGATCGACCAGCATCAACCAAACCGACTCGTCATCCCGCCGTGGAGAAAAAGAGTCAAAGTCTTCTGAACGAGCGCCGCCGCTCACCTCACAGCGGAGAAAGTCTCAGCTGCCGCTCGCACAAACAACAGAGGTCGTATCGCTCCCCACATACAGACTCAAAGAAACACAGAGAAAATCTTGTCAAACCAGTTCCTTTGTCAAAGAGTCTCGCCGAAGAATTAATTAAAACAGAGCCAGATTCGCTCTCGCGCCCACACGCCCTCACCCACCATTGTATCAAACATTCCGTTAAGAGGATTTTTTTTATACTTGCCGATGAATCTATTGACATATACTTTCGCCTCTTGGGTATAATAAGTGCTATATTACCGCCATAGGAAGTGTGTCATGCTTGTTTCAAACTCGGCCAGTCGCCGATTGTGATCGAAAAAAAAACGAACTAATGAGATGCCTGGTTGTTAGGAGGGTTTTTAGTCATAGTCTCGCAAATGCATAAGTGTTTATTCATTCATTTTAGTCAAATGCATAAGAGTTTTCGTTATTCATATTGCATAATTGCATAATTTCGCAACTGCATAAGTTTTTGTCGTTCATATTAGTTAATTGCATAATCTTGCCCATGAATTATCGACGCATGTTTGACCTGCATGCTAGAATGTCACGTGTTTGTTTAGAATAAAATTGTTATCACAGAAGTGACTCGAGTGTTCTTTCCAAGTCCATGCAAAACCATCTTATTCATAAGAGCTGTATCCTGCGATGAGATATGAAAATGGAGACCTAAAATATTATAACACACACTAGGATAATCGGTAAATGAATCTATGATAATCGTGTTATCCTGATTGATAACTCTGGATAAACGAAACTAAGCAAATTATCATAACTGCACACATTAACATAATCGCAAGCCTCCGCATAAATTACTACGATTATCTCCGTGATTATCATAATTTATGCATATAATCACATGCATTATCATAATTTATGCATATTAATACACACACTATCATAATTAATGCGATTTGCGCATTTTTCGGAAAATTATTAATTTTTATTATTTTCATCAAAATTTCATAATACCAACACATACAACAGGGGAATAAGGAGGAGATGGGGAGCGTGTTAAGGGATTGGGGTGCATAGGAAGATAGCATGAGGTCATGAAAGACAAATGCAGTCGGTTAATACAGACCTCGCACCCACTTGCTCTGCTCATGGTCTCTAGTTTCACATTTATTTTACATTTAATTACACTCTTCCAGCCTGTCAGATAATTACCCCAGGCATTCACATCCAGTGATTCTCAGATTTCCATCTCAGCCTCATGATTATGGTCACTGCTTAGTGCACACAATCAGTCCCTGAGATACTGCATATGGAAAGCTTGTACCTCATCTGAGTCACCTTCAGCATAGTCCATAGCATTGTCCAGAGTCAGCATAGTCGAGATTTGTAACATTTGATCACCAATAGCTGCAGAAGAGGGCCAATGCATGGATGCCTTCTTGTTGGATGCCCAATTGTATCGTGAACTATCCAGATAAGTTCCTACCCATCCAGATGAGATGAACCAGGAAATGTGGAGTTCACGTGGCTCTCAACGCCTTCCATAATGCCTCTCTCTCCACAGAGTTGAAGGCAGCCTTTACGTCGATGTATGCGATGGGTTAAACTCACCTTGGAGCTCAGAGTTAGACGAAGGCCCAAAACTACATCCATCACTCTGGTGCATGGATGAGACTCGTCAATCTGGTAGACCAAGTCCTCGATATGTGTGGAGGAATCAATGAGTGAAGTTCATGGAAACAGTAACAATGCTTTGAGCGATAAGAGACTGATAAGGAGGGGACTGAACACCAGAGAGCGAGGGACTGGTGTGAATCAGTGAGTGCAAGACTATCAATCAACCTGACTCAAGTACAGTGAACTATAATCCAGATATGACAACAGTATTTCCAACTCTGAATTTGTGTGTTGTGTAGTCGCAACAGACGAGGCTGTGTTACTCCTGAGTCACGCTCCGTGTTGTCTCACAGGTGTGATGACTGCACTGTGACTCACCTGGAGAAGCTGCTGGAGCTGTAAGATGAAGCTGTGTTACTCCTGGGTCCCGTTCTGTGTTGTCTCACAGGTATGACGGTTCCACGGTGCCACGCCTGGAGAAGCTGCTGGAGCTGCTGTCTTCTGATTGCCCAGCGCAGGAGAAGGAGGCGCTGCATACGGCTTACATGGATGAATTTGGTCCATGTGAGAGATCTACATGCACTGTCTACAAACATTTTGTATATTTATGATTGCGTCCCTGTAGTAGAGAAACACCTGAACTTTATTCAAATGCTGTGTCTACCTGCTCAGCACTGTGAAAGAATTGCTGCAGAGTGCTCCTACGTCAAGGGAGCCCATGCCCACCATGTGAGCCAAATGCATTGTTATCTGCGTGTGATGAGTGATCACGACTGCGATGAATCTGCATCACTTTCAGGGTGGTGACCTCTTTGTGAAAGTCAATTGTGTTCACCTCCCTTACTGAGTAAACAAAGGAATAGATGAATGCGTGCATACAGCTATATACACAGCTACTGCAGCTCCTGGCCTCACGCTATCTCTACCACTATTACTACTGCAGCTGCTGGCTGAGCACTATTTTCCTATTCATGCACAGGTGCCTGATGAATAATCAGAATCAGCATCTTCATTTATCCTGGAGAAATCCAGTGAACTATGAAGCTCTTATTCACAGATGTCCTGTAGTCTGGACATCATCATTCGTAGTCTCGCCCAGGTTCCCGCTGAGCACTTTATAATCTTGCCCACTCCCGACCAGTCTTTATTCCCAGTCACACACTCCCCGCTCTACTGTTCACTTCCTCCTTATAGAGCCTCCAGGACCCAAATCTCTCTTGATCTACTCATTTGCATATGAAGTGGAAGTGGCTTCCCAGACTCCTGTACCTCAGACTCCCTCCCGATTGGTTCCCCAAGGATCCTACCCTCCCAATTAATGTTTTCTCCTGCACCACTCTGGTGGCTTCATCCATATTGACGAGCATTCGGAGCCCAGCTGTTTATTGGGAATTTCTTGCTTCCCCGTTTAAAACCTACAAAAGAATACTCAGGAGTGCCCAATTAAAGCGTTCCACCATACTATTGGTTTTGGGATGAGAGTGGAGGTTCAGATTTTTTTTGTGCCCAGAATGTGAACCAGTTCTCCCAGGAGTCTTAATGAAAAATGTGCCCCACCCCCTGCCAATGAGAAGTTTCTCTGGAGATACTTTTTCCAATAGATACCCTTATCTTAGTTTATATATATACAGAGCACCTTAGCTCAAGGCGCTTTACATACTTTAAACATCGGTGACAAAATCGAGTGAATTAGATGGCAGGGTCGTGCAAGGGCTGAGGAATAAGTGACCATGACAGAGGGCTCACAGGGGCCACTAAAAGGCAGGGGAGGGATGGGAAGGGAAGTGAAAGAGAATGGGAAATAGAGAAGAGGTGAGCTTTGAGAGAGCAACAAAAGGAGGTTAAGGATGGGGATTGCTTCATGTACAGGGGGAGTTAATTCCAGTGGAGGGGTGCAAGGAGGAGAACAATCAAAAAAGAGATTGGGCAAAGGGAGAATGAGCGGTTGAGAGAGATGGAGAAGCTTTGGATCAGAGGATGAGAGGGGCATAGAAGGAGATGGGAGAGGCTACATAAGGTGGTGCAAGGCCAGAGAGAGATTTAAAGATCCGTGTAAGACATTTGAAAAGATAACGATAAATAAATGGTCATCCAGTGAAGTTTACGGAGGAGAGACAAAGTGTGAAAATTTAATGGGACATTGAAAATAACCTGTGCGGAAGAATGTTGTATTTGTTGCAGGGGAGTGAGAGCGTGGAGATTTATAATCACTTCTACGATTGTCTCAGCCTTCTGTTAGGCAAAGGCCACGAGGGACATAAGGAGAGAGGCACATCTCCCACAATCCCATGATTTCATATTGTGCTCTCTGGATATATGCCATTGCAGTATCCTCCAATACCACCCAGCACAGTACTGCTATTGCCCATGTACTGCACATTCCATTATATATTAGTGCTGTATGTTATTAATGTCAGTGTAAACACAGAGGCAGAGCAGGACACGGGACTGAAAATTATCCCAATGGTAAGAGGCCCCTTGCAGCTGTAAATTGGTGCCATGATTAATACCCTGTGTAACCTCTCCTCCAGGGGTTCTCAAGAAGATATTGGAGTTTCCCAAGGCAGAGGCTGACAGACTTCCTCTCCTGCTCGTGCTCAACAAAATATTCAACGCTGTGGCCGTTCAGACAGCAGAGAAAGGTGAGTGGTGTGTGATCTATAGACCACTGGGTATTTCTGATATTCAGCTCTGGGTTGGTTGAGTTGAAGTCTTGTGAGGTCCTATAACATCTAGTAGTACTTGTAGAAAATTCATTTTTAGCTAAGCTTGCATTTTATCGTATAAATGTGATGTCATCAATTGGGTAAATGTGTTTGCTGAGACGACAATTCGAATCTATACAGTGTCTAAATGCACTCACATCTCAAGATGCTTTAAAAAACAAAGGCCATGAGAGTATGGATATCAGAGCAGGGAAACACTGGGAGAGAGGATAGAGAGCATTACAATGACAATGCCTGGGATCAGACAAACATGGACCAAGCACCAATGACAGTAACGAGCCCCACTGACAGCCGGGGCAGCATCAAAGAGACGCAGGGTATCCTTGAAAAGTCTAGGCCCTAGAGCGAGTTTCAGGTTGTCCATGGGGTGCCAGGGCTCTGTAACGGTGCGTCCTTTTGCGACATGAGCTTTTCGAGGTTGTGGGCCATAACCGAAACTCTTGCTCTCAAACCACTGTGGTTTAGTTTATGGTGGGACCCCTCTTCCATGTGTAGTAAGTATATATGGAGGCTTGACGACAGGATCGGAGGCACACTTATTTATTACACCAACACTGTTATTACAGGTCACAGGGCTACAGGGATTTCTCGACAGCTAACCCTCTAGCCTATACCAACTCCTCCACTACGGGACTAGGGGAGGCTATCTGTCCAGCTTGGTTAAGCTGGGATCCCGGCTCCCTGAGTCACCAGACCAGCTTCGTCTGGGCTCTCGGGGCCACGCCACCGGCTTGCCCTGGTCGGCCCTTAGAAGGACAGCGAGCCAGGGGAGCTCCGGGCCTATACTAGCAGGTCTTCGTTCTTCACTGGTTAAAGCTGAGTCCCGACTCCCGAGCCTTTCGGCTCATCACCTTTTATAGGACTTGCCCCCAAGGGGGGCCCGTGGGGGATACACATGCGGACGTCGGTGCGAGCGCCACCCTTGTGTACGGCCGTAACCCCGCCCCTTGTGTTTGTTGGCCATCCGTGGCCATGCATAATCACACCTCAGCATTCGTAGCCATGCGCAATTACACCTCTACATCACCCCCCCTGTACAGCTCGCAGCCGTCCCCGGCTGCAAAAAAAAATCAGAATAAAGGTGCATCCCTCACGAAAACCCCGTGTGTGTGCCTCGCGTAATTTTTAACAAGAACAAGAAAACCCCAACAAGAACAACAAGAGGAAGAGAGAGAGAGAAAAAAAATAACCCGACGCACCCTCCCCGGATAAATACCCCAAAAGCAACATATATATACACTCCGGACGCCACCTTTCCCATTGTCCGCAAGGCCCCCAACGGCCGACCTCACAACACCCCTTCCCTTTTGTCCGCAAGGCCCCCAACGGCCGACCTCACAAAAGTCTGCGCGTTTTGGCGCGCGTTCTCGCGGCGGGCCCGTCACAAGGGCCCGTCCCGGCACGCTCAGTGATGGTTGTTGACGGTCCGGGTGCAAGAGGGTCAGGCTTCGCTGCCGAGTGACCCCCGACCCCTCCGGGAGGGGTTGGTGGGCGTGGGCCCGTCACTCCTGTTTCACCTGGGGACGGAACAGTTGGCGTCAGGTTAGGCGAGTGCAGCGACGACGGGGAGTCGGCGACACCCTCACACGTTTGGCCATGCGTGTGTGTGTGTGAACCCGGGGCGGCGTGACGAATGGTTTTAACCTTGAGGGGTGCACATACCACCGGCGCCTCCCCATTTGACGCGAACACATTGCGGCCGCAAAACCTGCACGACCTCCACTGGCCCCCGCCACGGCCGTACCAATTTCGACGAGGTTGCCAGCGGCACCTGAGGACAGTGCAACCACGCCCTGTCCCCTGGTTCCCATTTGACCACCTGCACCCGCCCCAACCGAAGCCTCTCGTTCGCCTTCTGGCGGAGTTCAGAATTTTGCACGGCCGCTTCCCGCGCCTCAGACAATTGAGCGATGTTAAATTTAACGTGTTCGGACAAATTAGACTTCGCCTGGAGCGCCGAGAGCTTCAGCTGGGTCGCCACAGGGGGTTAACTTCGCGCCCATACATTAAAAAGAAAGGGGAAAATCCGGTGGCCGCATGGGGAGCCATTCTGTAGGCCTGCAACACACCGGCTATGCGGAGGTCCCAATCCGTCTGGGATACCGACACCTGCTGGGACAGCATGGACGTGATGGTCCGATGCAGCCGTTCCACCATCCCGTCAGTTTGTGGGTGATACGGAGAGGTCCGAACCTTCTCCGTACCCAAGAGGTCGCACACCTCACGTAGGAGTTTACCAGAAAAATTCCTACCCTGGTCAGTAAGCAGCCGTTCCGGAGCACCCTTGTCGAGGACATAGCCCTGGACAAAGGCCTCCGCGATGGCTGCTGCCGACTGGTTCGCCAGGGCCAGGCCATAGGCCATCTCGTGAAGTATTCAACCCCCGTTAGTAAATACCTATTGCCCCTGGGTGTAGCGGGAATGGGCCAATTATGTCCAGAGCGACGAGCTCGTTAACCCGGGAAACTTTGATGGACTGCAGCGGAGGGTTGGACCCCTAGCAGGTGGCTTCCTCTGCGCGCATTGCGTGCATGACCCAAGAGATCCCCCACGTCCTTTTCCATGCCCGGCCAGAAGAAATCTAGCTGGAGCGTGGCAAAGGTCTTATGAACCCCAAGTGCAGAAGCCGCTCATGAACAGCCCATACCACCTTACCCCTTAAAGCAGCAGGCACCACGAGCCGCTGGCGCCGGGTTTTACCGTCCCAGTGCATTAAAAGTCCCTGGAACAACCCCCACGAGTCAACGTTTTCCACCCCCTGGCCAACCCCCCCGGCGCGACGGCGCAGAGCGAGGAGGGAGGTGTCCTCCATTTGGAGGCGTCCCCATTCCGCGACCGACAACCCCAGCAACGAATCCCTCCCTTCTTGCTCGATAAGACCCGAAACCGAAGGCGCATCGGCAGCGGCCACGAGGACCGAATCGGTGGTGACGTTCGGAGGCCTACAACGGCCCGAACCCAAGAGGCACGCGCACTCCGAAGTGGGTGGCAATCGCGACAGGGCGTCAGCGTTCGTGTGGCGGAGACCCTTACGATATGTGGTGACAAAGTCATAGTCCTGGAGAATCTCCAACCATCGAGACAACTGGCCCGATGGTTGTTGAACCCGCAGGGCGTATTGTAGGGCCGCATGATCTGTACGGACGGTGAATCGCCGACCGTACAGATACGGGCGGTACTGCTGAATGAAATAAACAATCGCCAATAATTCCCGACGGGTAACGCAGTACCGCTGTTCGGCTGGAGACAGTACCCGACTACCGTAAGCCACCACATGCTCTACGCCCCCAATGAGCTGGGACAGCACGCCCCGATGCCCGTGTTACTTGCATCTGTATCGAGCAAGAAGGGTTGTGAAAAATCCGGGTAATTCAACGGCGGAGCCCCCACCAAAGCATTTCTGAGGGCGCGAAAAGCAGCCTCCTCCTCCGGCCCCCAATGAAACCTGACTCCCTTGGACGTCAAGGCATGCAATGTTTCGCAATCGTAGCGAAGTCAGCCACAAATCGCCGATAATACGACGCGAACCCAATGAAACTCCTGACCTCTCCCACAGAGGTGGGAGTCGGCCAGGAGCTGACGCATTCCGTTTTGGCGGGATCAGTGGATATCCCCGAGCGCCCAACAATGTGACCCAAATATCGCACCGATTCGCGGAGTAAATGGCACTTCTGTGGTTTAAATTTCAAATTGGCAGCCCGCATTTTGAGAAAGACAGCACGCAACCTCTGGAGGTGTTCCTCGAAGGATTTGCTAAAGACGATGACATCGTCTAAGTAAATCAAACACGAATCCCATTGCAAACCTGCCAAGACCAATTCCATTAACCGCTGAAAAGTTGCCGGCGCAGAATGTAAACCATCGGCAAGCGGTTAAATTGGAAGAGACCTTGCGGTGTACGAAAAGCAGTCTTAGGTTTCGATTCGTCATCCAGAGGAAGCTGCCAGAATCCAGATAGCAAATCGAGGGTGGAAAAGAATCGCGCACCGGCCAAGGCGTCGAGCGACTCATCCATCCGAGGAAGCGGGTACGCATCTGCCACAGAGATTTTGTTTAGACGGCGAAAGTCGACACAAAATCTCAGTGAGCCGTCGTGTTTTTTCACCAAAACGATGGGCGCGCCCCACGGGCTGTTGGAAGGGGAAATGATATCGGCGGCTAGCATGTCATCAACAGCCGATTTGACATGATCCTTTCGGCGGGACTCAACCGAAAGGGATTTTGGCGGATTGGCGCGCTGTCACCGTGGCAATATGGTGTCGCAGCAATTTAGTACAACCAATATCAAATTTGTGTTGACTAAAAACGTCAGCAAATTCGCTCAGGAGAACTCGCAGCTGCGCGCGCTGCGAGTCGGACAGGTCCACTGAACCCGCGCAAAGCGCATCCAGCCATCCGTCATCACAGTCCGAATGCGGTCGCGACGGAGGATCGGTGGATACCTGACCCACGAGTGGTTCCTCATAGGGTACCGGCGTTGCGTGTGCAAGCACGGTCCCTTGAGGAACCACGGCCGTTCGCGATCCCACATTAAGGACTGCAATGAAGGGTCCCCATCCCCTCTCACCATGGTCTGAGCCGCGAGCAAATCGGGTCCATTGACCCGGCCCGAGATGGTCCCAACAAGACCCCCTATCCGCAACCCCTTCATTAAACGGCCGACGCAACCTAAGAGGGACGAGCATCTGAGCCCCGGAGGTACGCGCATAGTTTTTGTCACGAGCGCCTGCACGGTGGCAACCGCCCGACGCTCCGTGGTGGGGGAAGACAAAAAAGTAACGCGTCGGCCCGATGGAGCTCAATGCACCCCTGGTCAATCAGGATACGGATGGGCATTTTGCCAAGAAATCCGTCCCCAACAGGCACGGAACCGCGAGTGAGGAGGAAACCAAAACAGGGCCGGATAACTTAATGTCTCCGATGCAGATAGTGGCGCGGATTTGCCCAATAATGCCCAGCGAGCCCCCGTTTGCGGCATAGCACGGCACGTCAACAGGGAGCAAGGACGACTTTGAACGGGAAGGATGTTATAAATCAAATCAGATATAATGGTCGCCGATGCCCCTGTGTCAATTAAAATCCGCACCTCTACCCCATCAATGTGACCGACCACGACCGATGATCCGCCGACGCAGCAATGACACGATGGGCGAGCTCCGACCACTGACCCGGTTGGAGCGCCCGCCGCATTACCGAACAATCGCGCGCGACGGATGGGGAATTTGGAGCCCTGTTTAGTTGAGCGCGTGAGTGTGTGTCGGATGTGTGCATGGGCCAAACGTGTGAGGTGCGCGACTCGCCGTATTTCTCTGCTGGAGCTTGGGAGGAGACGGCGTGGCGTCCTGACGAGGTGTCGCCCCGCGCTGACGGGGAGCCCGGCATCCTGACGCAACGTGGCCTTGCAGGCCACAGTTGTAGCAGC
Organism: Lethenteron camtschaticum; assembly: GCA_018977245.1. NCBI lineage: Eukaryota > Metazoa > Chordata > Hyperoartia > Petromyzontiformes > Petromyzontidae > Lethenteron > Lethenteron camtschaticum. The sequence goes on along the minus strand of MU249573.1, from coordinate 5,059,860 downwards.
GTGTGAGCGCCCCCGATGTCCTGGGCTGCTCCTGGCGGCTCGGTCCATTCCGAGCCTGTGGTGCCGCCGCTCTCCATACCCCTCGCCGCTCCACCCCGCAGACCTCCTCCGATGGAGGGCGTAGCCGCCATAGCATGGCTGGCCGCCCCTTTGCCGCCTTTCGACGAAGGGACCGCAAGCCCCCGTGGATGTGGCGCGCGACCAGCAGGGACGACATCTCTGCGTCGTCTTGAGCCAGGACGTTGACGTCCAGCTCGTCAGCGAGTAGCAGCAGCTTCTCAGCCACCATGGCATCCACTCCTTCCTCGTCCATCCTTGGGAAAGCAGCCTTCGCCAGAGCCAGGAGGGCCGTCCGGAAGGCCAGGGGTGACTCGTTGGCGCCCCGACTCCGATCGTGGAACAGCTGCCTGCAGTCCGAAGGCGGCCCATAGACGGCTGACAGCAGCTGCAACGCCAGGTGTAGAGTGGCGCGCTTTTGCCTCGGCGCCGAGGTGAGGGTAGCCAGGGCATCGTTGTCCAGCATCGCTGGCAGCGCGCGTAGGGCCTCGGCATCGACCAGTTCGCCATCTCTTGATGAGCGATGAACCGCCTCTTGAAGCCGCCCCAGTCTCCGTCAGCGCCGACAAATTCTTTAAGAGGCGGCAGACGTTGTTGTAAGGCGGCGTCCGTGGCCGCAGAACGCTCTCCGTCGCTCCCCGCCGATGATACAGTGTGGGCGGGCCGTGCACATGGCATCGCCGGTCGCTCCGATGTTGACGCGCCGGCCGGCGTTGATGATGTCACGGCTTGTGCTTGGCGCTCAGCAGACACGTGACGCGGGCCGGCCCCGCCCTCCGCTCGTACTGTAGAGATGGCGGGAAATTTGACCGCGAGCCGCGTCGGGGTGGCGGGAAACGTCGCCCCGCGCCGGCTGCCGTCGTCGACCCGCGCTGCTCCTCCAGCCCCAGCCGCGTGATCTCCTCCAACGCGGCGGCCGCGGCGTAGAGCAGGTCCGCCAGGCGGAGTGGGCCAGCCGGAGTCCTTCGGCCGACGCATCCCCCTCCTCCTGTCGTAGCGGCGCGGGCGTACTCGCCCCGGCTGCTCCGATTCAACCCCGGCCATCTCTGGTGGTGATTCGGCGCGGTGTCTTCCATCTCCGACTCCCTGGTACGTGTCGTCCCTCGTGTGTCCATCGTTGGACGTTTACTTCTGACACCAGATGTAGTAAGTATATATGGAGGCTTGACGACAGGATCGGAGGCACACTTATTTATTACACCAACACTGTTATTACAGGTCACAGGGCTACAGGGATTTCTCGACAGCTAACCCCTCTAGCCTATACCAACTCCTCCACTACGGGACTAGGGAGGCTATCTGTCCCAGCTTGGTTAAGCTGGGATCCCGGCTCCCTGAGTCACCAGACCAGCTTCGTCTGGGCTCTCGGGGCCACGCCACCGGCTTGCCCTGGTCGGCCCTTAGAAGGACAGCGAGCCAGGGGAGCTCCGGGGCCTATACTAGCAGGTCTTCGTTCTTCACTGGTTAAAGCTGAGTCCCGACTCCCGAGCCTTTCGGCTCATCACCTTTTATAGGACTTGCCCCCAAGGGGGGCCCGTGGGGGATACACATGCGGACGTCGGTGCGAGCGCCACCCTTGTGTACGGCCGTAACCCCGCCCTTGTGTTTGTTGGCCATCCGTGGCCATGCATAATCACACCTCAGCATTCGTAGCCATGCGCAATTACACCTCTACACATGTAACGCACCAATGACCGTGTGCGGAGTATAACAAGTGTAATGACATAGAATGGGTGACTAGGGTGCGGAGCGCTGGTTACTGGTAGAGAGTGGATTATGGGTGTAGTAGCCCGGTCTACCAGCAGGGCAGGTAAAGTGGGCCACTGGAGCGCGTAGCACCGGTTGCTGGCAGAGAGGGGGGAATCTGAGGACACAGCAGCCGGTCTGCCAGCAGGGCACGTGATAGGCCGGGGTAAGGGATGGAGGGTAAAGGTGACAGAGGGGACACGGGGGGCGAAGCCCAGAACCTTCTGGTATGTTCCAGAAGGGGGCGTGGCCGAGGGCGGAGCCAGGGAGGTCCCGACGCTGGGTCGGGGCTGTTGTTTGGAATGGAACCCGTTGTCTACGCAAGTTTTCGTCCCCGTCTTTACCTCCTCGGCATTGTGGGTTAGGCAGTGTGCCGGCTGTCCTGACCCGTGTGTAGTTATCCCTTGTACTGTGGAAGTGTAGAATAAACGTGTGTGCCTCCTACTATTAGTGTCTCTGAAGTGACTACTACATAAGGATCCCTGCCAGTATACTGCTAAATAATGGCGTTTATTTTTAATTTAAAAAATTCAAGTTATTCAATTATTTAGTGGCGACAAGTTTGCTACTTCTCCGGGGGAGTGGAAATATCACCAGAAATTATAGCAACCCAAATCATCATCATAACAGCAACAACAGACAACACAATCATACAACAACCCGACAATACCAGTTTCACGGATTTCTTCAAAGAAGAACGCTGACTGGTGGAGTTACCATCCAGGATACGTATTAAGTGTTCCCCAGTTCTTGAACAGATTAAATCAAACGTTCCAACGACACCCTTACAGTCGTCAGGTGGTCACCTCCCTTCTTCCCCATGAGTGTCCCAGCTGCCGAAGCCCCGCAGTCTTCAACATTCGGGAGAGCAACTTGCACGGCAGCGGCGGGTGGTTTTCTGTGACGATCCACTCCTGGATGGCGGACAGGTGAACAGAATCGCTGTCCACAGTAAGACTCCAGGTGGTTGCGCTCGCAAGCCAGCAATCTGCTGTCACCAATACTCCGGCTCCAAGACTATGGTTGCTAGGATGATACACTGGTGAGCAGACCAGCAGTCAACAGCAGAACCCAGTCGATCGCGCTCACAGGCCAGCAAGTTGTCATCAGCAACACTCTTGACCCCAACTTCAGACTGTCCTCTTCAAGATGGCCGCCTCGTCCAAAAATTCACCTCCACGACAAAATGGCTGCCCGGCACACCACGGCTATGACACAGTTTGTATATCTGACGGGGCCTTTCACCAAGAGTCGCAGGGCAGCACCAACGAGCCCAGGGGCAGCTTAAGTGGCAGACGAGACCCTGGATAGATACAGGAGCTGGTGTTGAGGAACGAGGAGGCCGAGGGATGATTAGAGAGAATGCTTGGGTTGGGCAGCAGCGACATCAGCACACACTGCAATGTAATTATTTGGCTGCAGGCATTGTGAAGGAACCCACCTAACTGCTGTATACTGTATAGCTCGTGGTACTAAATACACATGGGAGCCATATGCCAGTTTTACATTATAAGTGATCATCAGTGGTGTATTGTCCATTTACCACACTACCACCAATCATCCATGGAACGTTTTAGATGCTTTAACATTCCACTGTGACAGATCGAGTCCAGCATACAGTGAGGAAAAAAGTATTTGATCCCCTGCTGATTTTGTACGTTTTCCCACTGACAAAGAAATGATCAGTGTATAATTTAATGGTAGGTTTATTTGAACAGTGAGAGACAGAATAACAACAACAAAATCCAGAAAAACGCATGTCAAAAATGTTATAAATTGATTTGCATTTTTATGAGGGAAATAAGTATTTGACCCCAGTGGCAGCTCCTGCAAAATCTCTCAGGGGGGGCAAATGTCTGGATGATTGATAAGGATAAGGTCCACCCATGCAATGGATAAATTAACAGCTTAAGCATGTAAAGGCAACTTCACTTCTTTAATATTAATGAAAAATAGAGTGACTCTTACAATACATCTTGTTTGTTTCTATACTCACTATTAATACAATCCACTCAAGTTTCTTTTATTAAAGATTCCACTAGGTGGCGACAAATTATATTGTTGGATGAAACGTGCTTACGTATGATGACGTAAGCACGTTAGGGCGAGCCCTCCCGGAAGCCATAGAGAATGCATTGAAGCGCCCCCCGGTCGAAAAAAAACATCTTTGAATGTAAGTCTATGGGGCCACTCGGGGCGATTCTCAGCCGGAGTGAAATCGCCCAAAAAGAGGCGGTACTCCACAGAACGTGACATGACACTGATTGGACTATATCCAGAGGCACAGTGACGGCTAGCGTGACTCTGTGGTTGAATGACATTGGTGGTGCGTCGCCCAATCGCCCTAATGAAGAAACCGCCCCTGTTTGACCCCCTCTCAATCAGAAAGATTTCTGGCTCACAGGTGTCTTTTATACAGGTAACGAGCTGAGATTAGGAGCACACTCTATGAAAGCAAAGTTAGTGATGATCCCCAAAAGTGTGAAACCAGTGCATAATTGCTACAGAGAGTAAAAGCCACACAGTCCTGCCACGATGCACGCGTTCACCACCACCACCACTATAGGGCCTGGCTGTGGCTGTCTCCAAACATTCCTCGTCGCCAAACTCAATCCAGTAAATGGTATATGTTGCTTTGCATTTTTATTATTTCCCTTCTACGTGACTTTACCGAAAGAACCAAGAATATTAGCTATGGTTTTTTTTATTAAGGATTGCCATTAGTAGCTCCACTGGGCGTTATTTATGATTGTCGTTAATAGCTCTGCTGGGTTTGATTTAGGATTGCCTTTGTAAATAGAACTGGCGCTGAGTGAGCTTGAAGTGATTTTGTCCCGTTGAGTTGCATTGCACAAAGCTGGAGCTTGCGGGGTGGCAGGGAGAAGGGTTATTACTGGGTGTGTTGGGGAGTCAGCGCCAGATATTGGAGGCGTGGAGGACTGCATTGAATTATAATTAATTAATTTCCTAGTTTCCCTGACAGTTATGAGTGTGAATAGTTTATATCCAGATGCAGTGGATGTTCATGGTTCATAGATTTTATAGAATGTGAATGCTTAAATGGGTTCATATTCTTGGTTCTTTCGGTAAAGTCACGTAGAAGGGGGTTTATTGGAATGTAAACTTGTGTTGAGATATTTCTTTGGAATGTATAAATTAGTATATTACTTTTCCATTTAAATGTAAGTAATTGTGCATTCATGCTGAATTTCATTTCATAGATTCTGAAGTCCCCAAGACTGGGGACATTGCAGGTGACCCCTTGGAGAAACCTGTGGAGTGGCCCAAACACCGGGATGGCAACGTTTACATCCCCTACAACATCTCCATCGCGTTCAGTGAGTGCAGCGCACGGTAGACTGCGTGGCATGACTTGAGCCTAACCGGAGGACTTTACTCAGAGTGTGGCCTCTTATCCGTCATCCACTCATACTCAAACCTTCTCAGGCGAATGTATAAGATGGAATCTGATTGTAATTGTTGGGATTATAATGCCACTCCTCTTATTTAAGGAGGATAATGAAGCTGATTTCAAAATTTATCAAATAAATTTGAGGTGACCAAGATTGAAAAGACATTCCTTTGGCTAGGAATGAGAATCCAAATTCGAGGAAGACCAGGACACCACGTGGCTCAGCCAGGAGGGGTGAAGCCTTCTCTCTCTTTGCTGCGGAAAGGAGCACTTGAAGGATTAGAAATTACGCGGGAATTTTTGTGCAGAGTCGGTGCTGCTGGTGTCGTTTGGATAACAAATTGTATTGGCGACTCTCGCAAAGTGCCAAGTTCAAAATAATAGAGCACAATATTACCTTGATGTACAGCTAGAATAACTAAATGACAAATGTACAATTAAATTTGAATATGCCAGCCTGCAATCGTGTTGCAAAATCATCAATGTTAAGGCCACTGAATTGGCGAGGCAAAGGCTCGTGATGCACACCTGGGGCTCAGTAGATTCAGAATCAGAATCCAAATATGTATGTACAGTATACAGGAGATTGTCTTTGTCATTAGTCCCATAATTGTTTATGGAAGAGCCTGTTTGTGATTTTAAGAAATGTGTTCGTGAACAGGATACAATTGGCATACACTGCAAAGAAATTGTAATTGTTTGTATATTAGCAACACTTTAGTACAATCGACGGAATCACACTTTTTATTGACTGTAATAATCCATTGAGGGCATTGGATATTGTTAGGACTTTAGTGGACAATGCATGTAATTAAGCAATGCTTTTTCCAGAACACATACATATTTAATCGTTCATAAAATGTTTGTGAATATGGAACAAATAGAGAAAGTTTATCTGGGTTGTTTTCATTTCTCTTCCTCGTTTTCCTTCTGTATTCTTCCCTAGCACGGCTCAACTTCAGAATTCCCAACAATAGTTAATTTCTCAAGTTATTATTACCCTGCATAATTGAATAAATGTATTAAATCGTGTCTGTTACAGCTGCCGTTTTGATATTTACTGATGGACGCTTGGTGTTTTGGGCCTTTGGGCCTGTACTCAGCTACCGTTAAACATACATATATGTTGGACCGGTAGCTCAGATAACTATCACAGAGCTCATATACGGTTGCTCGTAATTCGGATTGGTAATATCTCTGCTGTTATGTGAGGTAATGTACTCCTGCAATAAAAATGTGATTCAGCGTAACTTACAAAGTCTCTCAACTTGTCAGCCGATCAATACAGAATAAGTTGTAACAATATCCATCAGTCCGTGGCAGGATATGAGTAGGAATCCTGTCCCAGGGTGGGGCACTGCACAGGCCATGTGTGTTGGGTGACTCGTGTACGGGAGGCCCCACGCACGTTCCGCGTGCTCGATGGGGAGGAGGCGCCATGGCTGTGGCGCTGTTCAACCCCAAGCCTCCTCCCTCGTGCTCGCATGACCACGCACGGACGTGCCAGCGTCTGCCTCTAATCGGGCTGTGTTCCAAGTGTCTCGCTACGGAAACAGCCGTCTGCAGAAAGTTGCTGCTTGGAAGCAAGAGCGCCATCATTACGCAAGAGATAAAACACTTCCAGCATCATGTAAAACCTTCAGCAGCAGCCAATCTGCTTGGCTAAACCATCCATTGACTGTCGTTACTCGATTATAAAATTTCTAGAACTAGCCTTTTGCCTATCCAAGGACGGGTGTATTGCAGTAAATCTGAAACTTGCAAATGAAAGCAGACCGCGGCGTGGTATTCGTTGCATCCATTCGTGTGCAATTTGTTAGGGCGTGGTGACACACCCATTTCATTTTAAGGTTACAATCCCTTGTTCATCATGACGTCCTTTTTACTTATATGTTTCAATAGCGTTAAGAAGATCGCGTGATGTGAGGGTTCTGCCTTTTGTAGTGTGGGTTATAAGTTGACGCCGAGGGGGAGGAGGCGCCTCGCCCCCCATGTGGAGTGACGTTAGCCGCTAATTATTATGAATGGGGGGATGTCCATTTGGAGGATGTCACCGTATAATGATTATTATTAAGGGGGGCTTTTCGATGTGGAGTTACGTCACCTGCTCATAATTATTAATAAGAAGGGAGGGTGCTCCATGTGGAGTGACGTCACTGGAGTGACGTCACGAGCGATGTACACAGACATTCTTGTCTCATTATTTTAGGTAATACTAATGGGGGGGGGTGTCCATTTGGAGGACATCACCTGCTCATGATTATTAATGAGGGGGGCTGTTTGATGTTGAGTGACGTGACCCGCTCATGATTATTAAGGTGGGGGGTGGGGGGTGTCCATTTGGAGGATCTCACCTTCTCATGAATATTAATTATGGGGGGGGGGGGCTGTTCGATGTGGAGTGACGTCACGAGCGTTAAGGACATTCCTGGGTGATTATAGTAGGTATAAGCTAACATATTGGGTTAATTATGCAAACCATTGCCTTGTGAATGTATATTCGTTAATGTCAACTTAGAAATGTGTACGCACATGCATTACTCTTTTTGTGCATTTACTGCTGGATGAGGGCCTCCCCATGCCATGCAGGTCATGGGGTTATTTGACCATACACCACCACTCGTATTCGTGGGAGCAGAGAATCAGAGGACAGCACTGCACTCTGCTATGCAAGATGTAGCAAACCGCAAAACTGCCTATGATGGCCAGGCGTGCATGGTGGTCACCAAACCAAGCGCTATCCAGGCTTAAAATTGCTCAGTTACTGAGACGACAGTTGTGGTGTGGAGACGACAGTTGTTCTCAGAGAACGGATCGTTGACTCGTGCGACATTTATTTTCCTGTTCTTGTTACCTTTAATGTTGCCGGTGCTGCTGCTGCAATTTCTGGCCTTGCTTTCACTTCCGGTGTCCGATCACGCAGCTTCAGTGACGGTGCTTCTGGGATACGTTAATTATTGTACAGGTTCCAGTTCCTCTCCACCAGTAAGGATTGGTACAGCAGATGGAGTTTCATTTTCTCTGCTTCATTTCCATTCCATATGCTCTTGCCACAGGGTCTAGTTTAGTTGTTGCATCTTCAAATCTTATGTTGTTTGATTTCCTTCCCACTCCATTTAAATAATCAGTTTCATCTTGCTAACTATAGAAGCATTGTCAAATGAGCATTATTTGTAATGGCTTTATCCATACATGGCACTGTTTTTTCAGGCTTCAGTGACAAGAGGACTATTGAGCAAGCCTTCCAGGAATTTCGCAACAAAACGTGCATCAGGTTCACTCCTAGAACACAGGAGGAGAATTACATCAACTTCCAGGCACTGGAAGGGTGAGTGGGTGCTCTTATCTGTGTGTTTGCTGTAGGTGTATCTGTGTGTATGTGCTGTAGGCAGGAGTGGTAGTGTGGCGGTTAGCGTGCTGTGCTACGAACCCGGCGACCCGGGTTCAATTCCCACTCACAGCCAACACCAGTACGATTATTTGAACTGGTCCTGGGCTTCCCTAGGTCGACTCAGTCTCAAATGAGTACCTGGTGTGGTGTGTAAACATTGCCACTGGGGAGACAGAGGCGGCCGGGTGTGGTGCTGGCCACCCACCCCTAGTGTGCCGTGCCGGCCATCATAGGTGCTCGCTAACAGCACTTGCCCTTACAGTCTGTTAAGGCTATACGGGGTCATTATCTTTGTATCTTTGTGTATGCTGCCTGTATGTCAGTCGGTGTGTGTAGTTGTGCATGGGGTAGGTGTGTTTGTAGTCTCATATTAGTATTCGTCTACATTGACCAAAATAAATTAACAATTCGCCGCCCTCGCTTTAGGCAGCCTTTAATGTTTATGTTCCTAGGGCAAGGACTGAGTTGAGGCCTGGCTGTCAGCCCTCGCATAGACCTGGGCCTCAGGCTTTATATATAAGTTAAAGTTGTATTAGAATAGCAATTATTATTTATTATTATATTTAATTTAATACATGACTTAACTTTCGTGACTGCAGGAATTCACATTCTTCGGTTCTTTCGGTAAAGTCACGTAGATAGAAAATAAAATTAAAATTGTAATAACATTTAAAATCAAAGCAAAAAGCCACGACGTTTCGATTGCAACACATTTCTCTCCGCCTGATGAAGACCGCTTGTGTTGTGATCGAAACGTCGTGGGTTTTTTGCTTTGATTTTTAATTTTATAAAAAAATATTTTAATTGTAATTTTATTTTCTATCTACGTGACTTTACCGAAAGAACCAAAGAATATGAATTTAATACATTTTAAACAAATACAAAAATGTCTTGTTTTTTATTTACTTCTAAATTAAATGTTTGAGGTGATGGCCATGCTTAGGTGTTAGTTAAAATAAGTTATAATATGTAAGTTAGTGTGTAATGTTTATATGTGTAGAAGTCTGTGTACACCTAGCTTGGCATGGGGGATGTGGTTTTTCTTTCATATTTAGTGTTAAATGTTTAAAATAGATTGTATGTGTATATTTGTATCTGTCTGTTTTGTGCATGACAGTGTGTTTATGTATATGTGTGCGGAGTTTTGTGTGGCCTTCAAGTGCACATAGCCTGGCACAAGCACCGTGGTGACATCACCGCCACTTAGTGGCGAATGGCGATTGTTGTGTGTGGGGAGCAGCAGCGTAGTGATTAGCGCGTAGCACTAAGAACCTGGCGACTTGGGTTCGATTCCCACTCATGGCCAACAGCAGTGACAATTATCTGAATTGGTCCTGGGACTCCGCTAGGTCGACTCAGCCTCAAATGAGTACCTGGTGCGGTGTGTAAACATTGCTACTAGTGTGGTGCTGGCCACCCACCCCTCTGCCGTGGTGGCCTTCATAGGTGCTCACGAACAGCACTTGTCCAAAGAATATGTTAAGGCTATACGGGGCATATTTGTCTTTGTGTCGACAAAGTCGGTGAGTCCCGATGTCTTCTATAACCTCCTGTCAGATGTACGAATACATTTTTCCCTTTAAGATAGAGTTATTCTATTGGGTGACTTTCATGCCTGAGTGAGTCATGATGTGCTGGAGTGATTGGATGGCATGGGCCAGATCAGCTTCATAATAACAGGAAGCGTCTAGATTTATGTGCAGCCGATGGGTTTGTAATCATCAACACTCTCTTCCAAATCAACGTTTTTGGTTTAGATCGCGTTATTTATAAATGTGTCGTAACCCTCCACCACCCGACACGGCCAATCAGTAAAAAAGTGTCACGTTGACAAAAGACAAATAGTTCACTGCTTTAGCCCACCGGTGTGTTGAAGCATGAAACCACAACATTTACAATTTGAGTACGACGTTTCGCTGGTAACTGCATCCAGCATCATCAGGCAATTCGCCAGAATGGTGAGGCTCTGCTCTGTCTCCCGTTCTTATATAGAGCAGCAGCAGGGTGACGTCATCATTAACTCATTAACTCATCAGGTGCAACGATTTGAGGGGGGGTTATTGTAATTATTTACTAGATTAGTAATCAGGCAGTTGTTACGATGCGAGTTGTAGATTAGTAATCAGTTGGAATGTGTTTTATTGTGATTATGCTACGTTAGTAATAAGTTAGTGTTTGTTTCCCCTATAAGGAATTGTAATGTATCTTATTTAATCATACGCTTCCAGGCCGCACTAAGCCTGTAGGTGAATAACACACTCCCGTTCCTGGATATTTTACTTGGGCATGGCCTAAATGGTAAAATAACACACAGCGTTTACAGAAAGCAAACGCACACTGATGCCTATCTGAATGCAGATTCGCATCATCACCCAGCTCAGAAATCATGGCTCATGCAGCTGCAATGGCTAGATTTGGTACGCAGTCCAGACCTCCCAGAGACCCTGACTGACAGAGGAGATCTTCCAGCTATCTGAGAGAAAGCGACAGGCCCACTCCAACTGTCTACAACATACCACCTGGGAGAATGAGAAGGCTTACCACAGCCTTAGCTCAGACGTTCGCAGAACTGTGCAGCACTGCAAGGATGAGTGGTGGTTGTGGATTGCTGAGGGGATGGAATCTGCCTCAATTGCATGTGATCTTAATTCTAAAAAGTAACTTGCACCGCCACTCCAATCACCATCTTTAACAGGTTTGCAGGTTTGCTGAGCGTTTCTGTGAAGTCTTGGGGAGGGAAAACCCCTCGGCCCAGATAACATCACGGGGCAAAGTGAGCTTCACCTTGTTAGGGCTGTCATGCCCCAAATACTTGAGGAAGCAGGCACCCTTGTGATTGGCTGGCTAATGTGCAATTTGTTGACGAAGGGCGAAAGGCGATCCAGAGCCTGAGACCAGGAAAAAAGCCGATCGGAGATGATCTCCAAACGAACTGCTGAGGGAGGTTGATGCTGGTCTGCAAACTGCCCTATATGATTCATATAATCATATAATCACAACCGTCTGGACCACAGGATAGGTGCCACAGGATTGGAAGGATGCACTAGTGGTGTCGAGGCATCTTCCTCCTCAGTGTGCTGGGGAAAGGTCCTGGCAAGGATTATTCAACATTGCCTTGCCAGGCACGCTGAGGCGATGGTGCCAAGTGAGGATCACCTGCTTGTTCTGCGATGGCCCCGTGTGCATTGTTTATTCTGCTGTCACCACGTGTTAATTGCTCACAATAAACCCCGGGTACTGTGTGAGCAGGAGCTGGTCGTTCCTGGGCAAGAAGGAAGGGGCTCAGTCCTTGTCCTTGGAGCCCGGGAAGGTGACCAAGGGCACGGTTCTGCACGAGCTCATGCACGCGCTCGGCTTCCAGCACGAGCACTGCCGCAGCGACCGCGATAAGTACATCAAGATTAATGAGGACAACGTCGAGGAAGGTGGGGCACTGCATGAGAGACACGCTCGGCTTGGTACCCTCGTGGGTGGCACACTTAACACACATGCAGGCATTGTCAGGGCAGCGCATGAGCAAGTATTTGGGATCCCCTCTACCCCACGGCAGGGCCTGCGAGCCGTGAACTTAAGCTGTGACTTCTGTGACGTGAGAGCATCCACTGCTCACTCACCTCTAATTGTGTACAAGTGAGTCGCGGCTGTTTCGTACAATTTAACTGAGGTCTCCTGAACGGCTATGAAGAGCTTGTTTCATGACAGAAGTGTATTCTCTGCAAACCAACACCTTGCTGCTCAAGCGTTGTATGTGTAAGAGAGACTAGAATGCCATTGTCAATATGAAGATGAGATAGACAGTTGTTCAAAGACAGTTGCGACGATTTCAAGAATTACAAAATTGAACAATTAAGTTGCTTTTTTTACAAATCACATGTTTACTGAGACAGTACATCTTCTGCGGCTTAAAGTCATCCAATGCCCAGACGAAGACAACACAACAACACAATAGCTGTTCACATTTCACGACAAGGTTTAAACTCCTGTTATTAGTCCTCAAAGCAAACTTGTGTTTTACTTAAAGGAAGTAGCAATCCATAAACAGTTGGGAGCTATGGTGTCACAGTACAAGAACTATCATCTCTGCTATTGTGTCATCTACAATGAGCTGTCAAGATGCTGTCGATTTACTTTTCAAATCCCAGCTCCCAGCTGTGTCATGAGCCATCACAGTTTTCACATTGCCCTTTGTGGACTGTATCATCATGTATAATTATCAATGCTCATTTAATGTTTACAATATTTTATTTCCTGAAAACTTATTAAATACAAGTAGACCTTGCTTAACGCTCAAAATGCGTTCCTGGAGAAGTGAGCGCAAATCGAATCGGTTATTATACAATTGTATATATGGGATGTGTTCCCAACAGCGTTATTTATTTCATATGAGCAATATATGAGGCTTCATTGGAGTATCGGTAATAGCACAAATAATAAACAGTGGTAAATATTTAAAAATAAAGTTATTATTTATTATAATAACAGTATTATGCACTGTACTGTACTGTACATGCCGGTGGTGGGTGACGAGGTTGCAGGAGCTGCTGCGCTCCCAGTCCGGGTCATTCTCAGAGAAGAGCTCCAGGACCTCCATGTTCTTAGTGGTGCCCTCAGTCTAAATCTGTGGTGAGGTTTCTTTTAGGTGGAGCCTGAGACTCTTTCCTGGTCTTGTGAGTCTCACCTGGCTAAACAAATATTTAGTTTTAAGTGTAATTGTGATCATGAATCGTGATAATTCAATCGCAGGGGGTGGGATCTGGTTGGTCAGCGTACATCACTCTCATTGGCTGAGCTTAAGCACTATTTAGACTTTTAATTTTTTTTGTCAAAATGTTCTCCAGGACTAAAAGCGATGACGAAGCAGCATCTACCTGGTCGGACTGAGCGATATCTGCCTGTATTAATTAAAGTTCACAAAAACCATGTTCTAAAATATCAGTAGTAAATTAAATAAGTGCTTTTGCATAACGTTTTCAAAACAATGACATTTTCTGACAGGATGAGCATTGTAGATACTATAGGTTGCAAAGTTGCTATTATTAGAACACTTATGGGAAGCAATTAGAGACAACTAACTTTTGTTTGTATTTGAAGTCCATCAAAGCACAAAAGTACAGTTAAATTTTTTATGAATATCACAATAATCATGCTATGATATTTATTGTGTAATTTAAAATATCAGGGCAGCTCTAGTGGCAAGAATAAACATGATTTATTAATTTTCAGGAAACCCAATATAATTATTACTTTTTGAGATTATATCTGCAGTAGTCGAGTTAATCTGTACAAATGCCAAGATACAGTCACTCGTCGCTTAACGTCGGGGTTGCGTTCGTGGAACATGCGACTTTAAATAAAGCAACGTTAAGCAAAACCTATTTACCCATAAGAAACAATGTAAATACTTAACATAATACACTTTGTTAACCTACATATTTAATAGAAAAACACTGGTGATTAACTGTAGCTATAAGTAGAGAAACGGTTAGGTTTGGTTAACTCAACCAGTGATGGTTGGTAAGCTTCCTAGGGTGGAGTGAGGTGCTGGAGCCACAGGGACACATCCAATGACTGTTGCTCAGCCTTCTTCTTCTCTTCTAAGTCGAGTTGCTTGTAGGATGGCACTGCTTGCATTATCCTTACAACAAATGTCCATGCTTTGTTTAAGATGCGACAGCTTAGAAAGCTGCAATGACACCCTGATTCATCACCCTGGCCTTTAAATCCTGAAACAAACTTCGTACCCTTCATCTGGATCACCACTAAACTGAGAGGAATGTGGCACTCATTTTGATCTTCAATCCACGGTGATAACAGGCGCTCCATATCACCTGCTGCAAAGCGGCGTAACAATTCAAATTTCGTTTTCAATGTCATCACCTTCCTACACATTGTGGCACTTGAAGCAGTATTTTCACTTCTTGGTCTTGTAGCACTTATCTTGAAAACAGGATGGGTAAGCAGGTGGCCATGACCATAGACAAGTATCTAGGGCAAGTTCTGTTAGTTGCACCTGTGAAAGCCGACACGGCACACACATGTAAAAATAAGTAATTAACAGCTGCATTATGTGGGCCCATCTTGAACCCAACATGTAATGGCGTCTGTGCTTACTGATGTAAATCGTGTTGTATAATGGGCGCCGCGATGGCGATATGTTATCTGCAGCCTGGTACGCAGGAGGTCGTGATTTCGATCCTGACCCTGCTGATGCTGGCTCTATATTTGGAATTTGTGAGTTCACTCTTCCCGTGGTGGCCAGTTGGAAGTTCTGATCCATTCGGTGTTGCCCTCAACATTTAGAAACATTAGTTTGGATCATTTGGCTCTGACTATAAAATTCCCACGTGTGGTGATATAAACCACTTTGATGAGCTATCGTGAGTGGTCAGGTCACCTCAAAAATATCTCATAGCTCAGCGGGCTTTACCTGGTAAACAAAATAGTTTTGTTTCGTTTTATAAGACAACTAGCAGAAGTACCCGGCGTTGCCCGGGTGAAAAATATATGTCTTAATAACCTTACATATATACACAGATACTAAGGTATTGTCAAAGCCCGGTGGGCTTTGACAATACCTTTCACCACTCACCACTCACAACTCACCACTCATCGTCACCACTCCCACTCACTACTCACCCTCACCATTCACCATCACAACTCACCACTCACCAATCTCCCTCACCAATCTCCCTGACCATTCAGCCTCACCACTCACCCTCACAACTCACCCTCTGCCTCACCACTCACGCTTACCACTCACCCTCACCACTCACCCTCACCACTCACGCTCACCACTCACTCTCTCCCTCTCCACTCACCCTCACCCTCACCACTCACCCTCACTACTCACTAATCACCCTCACCACTCACCCTCACTATCACCTTCACCACTCACCACTCATCCTCACTACTTACTACTCACCTTCACCACTCACCTTCACCACTGACCCTCACCACTCACCACTCATCCCCACCACTCACCCCTAACCCTCACCCTCACTACTCACCATCACTTACCCTCACCACTCACCATTCACCACTCACCCTCACCACTCACCCTCACCACTCATCCTCACCACTCACCATCACCATAAACCCTAACCACTCACCCTCACCACTAACCCTCACCACTCACCCTCACCACTAACCCTCACCCTCACCACTCACCCTTACTACTCACCACTCAACGTCACCACTCTCGTCACCACTCACCCTCACCACTCACCCCTCACCATCACCACTCACCCTCACCACTCACCGTCACTACTCACCATCACCACTCACCCTCACCGCTCACCCTCACCACTCACCCTCACCACCACCAATCACCCTCACCACTAACCCTCACCACTCACCCTCACCACTCACAATCACCACTAACCCTGACCCCTCACCACTGACCACTCACCCTCCCACTCACCCTTCCTACTCACCACTCAACCTCACCACTAACCCTCACCCCTGACCACTCACCCTCCCCACTCACCACTCACCCTTCCCTCACCACTCAACCTCACCACTCACCCTCACACTCACCCTCACCCTTCCTACTCACCACTCAACCTCACCACTGACCCTCACNCTCACCCTTACCCTCACCACTCACCCTTACTATTCACCACACACCCTCACCACTCACCCTCAACATCAACACTCACCCTCACCACTCACCATCATCACTCACCCTCACCACACCCTCAGCACTCACCCTCCCCACTCACCCTCACCACACACCCTCACCACTTAACCTCACCACTCAACCTCACCCCTCACCACTCACCCTCACCATTCACCCTCAACACTCACCCTAACCCCTCTCCCTCACCACTCTCCCTCACCGTCACCACTCACCACTCACCCTCACCATCACCACTCACCCTCACCACTAACCCTAACCCCGCACCACTGACCACTCACCACTCACCCTCACCACTCACCATCACCACTCACCCTTACTATTCACCACTCAACCTCACACTCACCCTCACCCCACCCTCACCCTCCCCACTCACCCTCACCCTCACCCTCACCCCACCCTNACCACTCACCACTCACCCTCACCACTCACCACTCACCACTCAACTTCACCCTCACCACTCACCCTCACCCTCACCACTCAAACCCTCACTACTCATCCTGACCAACACCACTCTCCACTAACCCTCACCCTCAAAACTAACGACTCTCTCACCACTCACCACTCACCACTCACCCTCACCACTCACCCTCACCCTCACGCTCACCCTCACCACTCACCCATCACCACTCACAACTGCCACTCACCCTCACAACAACCACTCACCCTCACCGCCACCACTCACCCTCACCACTCACCTTCACTACTCACCACTAACCCTCACCACTCACACCCTCACCCTCACCACTAACCCTCACCATCACCACTCACCCTTACTACTCACCCTCACCTCTCACTCTCACCACTCACCCCTCACCCTCACCACTCCCCTCACCCTCACCACCACCCTCACCCTCACCATCACCACTCACCCCTCTCCCTCACCCTCACCCTCTCACCATTCACCCTCACCATTCAGCAACCACACCCTCACCACTCACCACTCACCGTCACAACCACCACTCACCACTCACCCTCACCACTCAACCTCACCACTCAACCTCACTACTCACCATTCATCCTGCCAATTACCCTGACCAATCACCCTCACCACTCTCCACTAACCCTCACCACTCAACCTTACCACTCACCCTCAAAACTAACACCTCTCACCACTCACCCTCACCACTCACCCTCACCACTCACGCTCACCCTCACCACTCACCCACTCACCACTCACAACTGCCACTCACCCTCACCACACTCACCCTCACCCTCACCACTCACCCTCACCACTCACCACTCACCCTGACCACTCACCCTCACCCACCCTCACCACTCACCACTCACCACTAACCCTCACCACTCACCCTACTACTCACCCCTCACCACTCACCCTAACCCCTCACCACTCTCCCTCACCACTCACCGCACCATCACCCTCACCCTCACCACTCACCCNTACCACCACCCTCACCTCACACTCACCCTCACCACTCACCCTCACCCTCACCACTCACCCATCACCACTCACCCTCCCACTCAACTTCACCACAACTCAACCTCACCCTCACTACTCCACCATTCATCCTGACCAATCACCACTGACCAATCACCACCACCACTAACCTTACCACTCAACCTCACCACTCACCTCAACACTCACCCTTAAAACAACCACTCACCCTCACCACTCAGCCTCACCCACCACACCCTCACCACTCACCCTCACCCTGCTCACCTTCACCACTCACGCTCACCCTCAGCACTCACCCTCACCACTCACCCTCACAACAACACTCACCCTCACCGCTCACCACTCACCACTCACCCTCACCCTCACCACTCATCCTCACCAATCACACCCACCAATCACCACTCACCCTCACTGCTCACCCTCACCACTCACCCTCACCACTAATCACCACTCACAACTGCCACTCACCCTCCCACTCACCCTCACCACTACTACTCACCACTCATCCTCACCAATCACACCCTCAACAATCACCACTGACCCTCACCACTCACACTCACTACTCACCCTCACCACTCTCCCTCACCACTCTCCCTCACCACTCACCCTCACCACTCACCACCGCCACTGATGCTCACCACTCACCCTCACTACTCACCTGCCCACTCACCCTCACCACTAATCGACTCACCACTACCACCCACCCTCACCACTCATCCTCACCAATCACACCCTCACCAATCACCAATCACCCTCACCCTCACCTTCACCACTCACCCTAACCACTCACCCTCACCACCACCACTCACCCTATTCCCGTTAAAAAAACTTGCTTACGTGTCGCCAAGTATGGTTAACATTTCATATAGATTTTGACATTACACATACAAAACGTCAGCTTGTACTACTGTCATGATAGCAGTACCACCACCACAGTGATGGTGAGTGGTGAGGGTGAGTGGTGAGGTGAGGGTGAGTGGTGAGGAGAGCGGTGAGGGTGAGTGGTGAGTGGTGAGGGTGAGTGGTGAGTGGTGAGGGTGAGTGGTGAATGGTGAGGGTGAGTGGTGAGGGTGAGTTGTGAGAGTGGTGAGTGCTGAGGGTGAGTGGAGAGGGTGAGTGGTTAAGGTGAGGGTGAGTGGTGAGGGAGAGTGGTGAGGGAGAGTGGTGGTGGTAAGGGTGAGTGGTGATTGTGAGTGGTGAGCGTGAGGGTAAGTGGTGAGGGTGAGTGGTGGGAGAGTGGTGAGGGTGAGTATGAGTGTGAGGGTGAGTGTGAGGTGATTGTGAGTGGTGAGGGTTAGTGGTGAGCGTGAGTGGTGAGGAGTGAGGAAGAGTGGTGAGGGTGAGTGGTGAGGGTGAGTAGTGTGGTGAGGGTGAGTGTTGAGGGTGAGTGGTGAGGGTGAGTGGTGAGGATGAGTGGTGAGGATGATTGGTGAAGGTGAGTGTTGAGGGATGAGGGTGAGGGTGAGTGATNGTGAGNGGTGAGTGAGTGGTGAGGGTGAGTGGGGAGGGTGAGGGAGAGTGGTGAGGGTGTATATATTTTTGCCTATGATGACAGCAGTACATGATGACGTTTTGTATGTTAAATGTAAAAGCAAAATGTGTGAATGTGTGTGTCTGCGAGACATGTTAAGGGAACAGGGCGATAGAAATAATCACAAAGATTCCTTTGCATTGGAATGTTCTGTTTTAAAGTTTTCAGAAGATTTTAAATGTATTTTCCCCCGGGCAACGCTGGGTATATTGAGTTTATACCACAAAGTCGTCGCCTGACACGTATGGGGTGTGGAGGCCTAGTACCGTGCAGAGCCTCCGGCCTCACCTAGAGTGCCCACCCGGCCGAGGCTGGGTGTTGTGGCCGTCAACCCCCCCCCNGCGCTACAATAATACTGTCTAATCGCTATTATTTTATTATCTACCGACCCTATGATAGTGATTGCACACATTGGGTGGGTGGGGAGTGAAGAGGACGTGAAACTTTGATGAATTTACCTCAGCGTCGCGTGTTAATGCGTGCGCATATTTTTACGGGAATTAAAAATGGCGTCCACCTCGAAGCGGCGTTGCTAACCGTTGCCAGGGGCCAACCGCCCGTTGCCAGGGGCAACCGCCTTCACTCATACGCAACGGTGTGCTTCGTTACGTGCTGGTCGGCAATAATAAATAAATAAAGAGAAATCGCACTAGATCGATAATCGGTCTGATTTAAAGTTTAGAGACGAAAAATCGGAAATGCCTAAGTTTACCGCGGGCCGGGGGCGTGCCCACCTGCAAAATTTAATCTCGGCGAACCCCACGGTCCGAGAGCTAAATCCCCCGGAAGCGAGCGTACGCAGACGGACAGACAGACAGACAGACGGACAGACAGACAGACAGACGGACAGACAGACAAAAAGTGACGTTTATAGGTAAGATGGGTCTGGTTTCACATATTGGCAGGATGTCTCAAGTTTTTTTCATATTTAGTGGAAACATTCTAAAGATTAAGTTTAAAAATGTTTTGCCCACATTACCCTTGATGCTGCAACATCAATTTGGCCCAATGTCTTTAATGTGTCTTGTATATTAATTTTGTGTTGATGCAAATTATAAGCAATGTTTTGGTATCGAGATATTTCGAAACCTCTGAGATCACAGCCTCCGCGATGCTGAGTGTGACTCCATCGCACCCCGTAAATCAAATAAGTGTCTGACTGACAGGTGGTTTCTGCTCCAGGTGAACAACGCCAGTTTCAACTGCTGGATACTGCCGACTGTGAACTTCCCTACGACTATATCAGCATCACCCACTACGGCAGGTAGGCTCTCGCGATCTCACCAGGTTGTGGCTTGACAGTCCGAGCCAGTGTCATTGCTCACAGCCCTCTGAGCAGCCTCATTCGTAATTAATCATATTGGGCATGCATTCTCTTATTCAGCTCTGTGCCACGCTGCATCATGAGTGTCTCCTAGTGGTGCTTTTGCATTGGACGTGAATTCATAACTATGCGTGTAACAGTAGTTTATAGTCACGGCATTCTTGTCCTCGGGTTCACTGTTACTTCTCTGGGTGCTTCTCACAGTGGTTTAATGCCACACAGGGTCCATCTTCTCAATTTGCATGACACAGAGCTCGGTGTTATAACGTCATCAACATCTCTAGGGACCTTTGTTGGTGATGCCGTCAGCAAAGGGCAGGGTAGTCACATGCAGTGTAACGATAGCTGCCCACTGCCTACCCTCAGGGTTCTGTGAGACAGTGGAGTGTGGGAGCAGGGAGACGGGCGTGTAGTGCGCTGGGAATGGTTTCCATGACTTTAAGCATCGTGGCACACTCCCTTGTTGTATAATTGCTGATTAATAACGCTTAGTTCAGCCTCGCCCAGCTCCTAGATCCTATTTATAAGACAGGTACAGAGCAAACTGATTACATATTCTGCATAATAATTAATAACGAATATTAATTTTACAAACCATAATTCATTCAATTTGATTTTCAAAATGCTGTAGAAAGTGTAATGTGCACAGTTTTCGCGGATGTGCAGGAAGCCACAGACAAGTGGGAAGGCAGCCAGGAACAACATGAACAATTATCCATGATCTGTGGCCTTATATTGGGATGTTTAGCCAACTCCATTAATGGGTGTTTATACATACCCACAAAGCATAACTAGAGGGTTGTGCTAAGATAAACCCTTGAAGGATATTGATAATAAACACTTCAGTTCAAGTGTGAAACTGTTATGATCATGGTTAAAAGCATTGCCTTATTTTGCACCTGAAACCTTTTTAGCTGAATACCATGAATTGTGTAATTTAAATAGTGTACAGAGTGAGTACATCAGCTCATTTCACCCAACGAGTTGTGTGTTTATGTTGAAGGAACGCCTTCTCCGGTGATGGGATAAGCCCTACGATCATCTCTATACCAGAGACAACCACTGTCGGCCAGCGGGATTGCCTCAGCCCACTGGACGTCGTTAAAATCCACAAGATGTACAAAACCGTAAGTATCGGGACAATGCGGCGGAGTCTACAGCAACGTACATGGGGCACTGAGTGTGGACGGCGTTGTTAGTGCAGTACTGGGGCAAGCACTGGGTGTAAAATATAATCGTGCGGCAAAGCGAAATTAATCGTAGACAACTCAGGCAGCGCTCAGCCAGGGTGCATCCGGCAGTTACAGAACGTGAACTGTGGGGTGCCTCACTCGGCCTGCTCTGAGAGAGTCATTTGCTGCTCTGCAGGGACCAGGAATCCACTACGGAGCAGAAACGATCCCACCGCTCGAGCACCGCATCGCAAACACGCACAACGTTCATGATGAGTACTGCCTTGGCACACTGTATAGTAGGCTGACATTGGAGACGATGGTGCTTCTTCATCACAAAGAGAAGGCTGCACACGTACCAACCTAAGCATACGGACCCACAATAAGGGTCACACGCGTACAGACCCACGCATGCGTGGGGGTCACACCTTATGCGGTGTGGCCCTGAGAACACCGAGGGAAGGTGCACCACGGCCGTTGCAGCCCTTTGGTTTTGTTTGTCCAACCCCATGCTTACCCAGCTGTCTGCAACCATCGTTTCAGGTCGGACCCGGTCCCCCATACCCCATCCTCCGGCCTGCCATTTGCTTTAATTTTTCCAACATATTTTTTAAAGCTTTTACCTATTTTCAACCTGAATTTAAACCCAACATTGAAACGGGGGATTTGGCACGCTCTGTTGCAAGGAAACAATCAACTTTTGTTTCCCGCAAATTCCGATTTGGAATCAGTAAATTAATACCGTATTATTATGCTTTCCATTTTCATAGGTCCACTTGTGTGGCTCACAGGAGGTGAATTTGAATCCAAACTGGCCCGCTGTCCGATTGAGTTTGACACCCCTTATCTAGAGAAGCAGCAGTGGTGTGACTCCCTAGATTAACCTGCACACAGACAAACACTTACATGCACACACATTCATGATCACAAATATTGGCATTCACACTTACAAATATTGGCACGCACACACATGTGGACAAATACTCGCATTCTCACAAACACATGTACACACATGCACACACACACAAATACTGACACGCACACAAATATTGACACGCACACACATGTGCTTGCCTACTGGAATGCAAATATATGCACACACAAATACTGGCACGCACAGACATGAATACCAACATGCACACAACTGGCTGAATTTTGCTCCCAGGTTGCTATCGATTCACGTGCTGCATTTGAACCAAATCCCAGGCACATGAACAGGGAGAGCCAATCTAACAGTGTGAATCAGAATTTCACAAAACGCTGAATTACCTTGGTGTGTTTACCTTTACTCAGATGGCGGAAGGAGACATTGCTAAAGGTGTTGCTGAGGTAAGAACATAACCTGTCCTTGTGTTTACAGGTCGATTTAACAAAGGTGTGCATCATTACTCTTGGTTCTTTCGGTAAAGTCACGTAGGTGAAATAAAAATGAAAACAACTAAATTAAATCACGACGTTTCGGGCGCAACACAAGCGTCCGTCATCAGGTGGGACAACCAACAGCAAAAACAGTAGCTGAGGTATGCCGAAGAGTTGGCTCTAACAAGGGTTTACATAGGAGCCAGGTACCATACCAAAGCTCCGTGGTGAGCCAGCGCTATCCATTTTCCCGTCCGTCAACTTTAAAGTCGTTAAATTAACAATCGAGCGCAATTTCTAATTATTTACTTACACCACTCTGCGAGCACCAAAGCTGACCAGGGGTTGCCCCTAGCAACGCACACGCGTCATCGGTGGAGGGGGGAATTTTCATTCGCATAAAAAATGCAATAAAAATACACAAAACGCTGAGGTAAATTCTTCACAGTGTCATCTCCCCCCCCCCCAATGTGTGCACTTACTACTATAGGGTCGGTAGATACCAATATTATAGCGCTCAGATACTATTATTGTAGGGCGGGGGATGGTGGGGGTAGTGTCCCAGCCTGCCAAGGTGCCACCTCGGCCGGCTGGGCAATCTAGACGAGGACGGGGCTCTGCACGGGACTAGGCCTCACGACAGCACTCTGTCAGGTTAGTAGTTTGCGCTATAGAGTCGATATACAGTGAGGGAAAAAAGTATTTGATCCCCTGCTGATTTGTATGTTTGCCCACTGACAAAGAAATGATCAGTCTATAATTTTAATGGTAGCTTTATTTGAACAGTGAGAGACAGAATAACAACAACAAAATCCAGAAAAACGCATGTCAAAAATGTTATAAATTGATTGGCATTTTAATGAGGGAAATAAGTATTTAACCCCCTCTCAATCAGAAAGATTTCTGGCTCCCAGGTGTCTTTTATACAGGTAACGAGCTGAGATTAGGATCACACTCTTAAAGGGAGTGCTCCTAATCTCAGCTTGTTACCTGTATAAAAGACACCTGTTCACAGAAGCAATCAATCAATCAGATTCCAAACTCTCCACCATGGCCAAGACCAAAGAGCTCCCCAAGGATGTCGGGACAAGATTGTAGACCTACACAAGGCTGGAATGGGCTACAAGACCATCGCCAAGCAGCTTGGTGAGAAGGTGACAACAGTTGGTGCGATTATTCGCAAATGGAAGAAACACAAAAGAACTGTCAATCTCCCTCGGCCTGGGCTCCATGCAAGATCTCACCTCGTGGAGTTGCAATGATCATGAGAACGGTGAGGAATCATCCCAGAACTACACGGGAGGATCTTGTCAATGGTATCAAGGCAGCTGGACCATAGTCACCAAGAAAACAGTTGGTAACACACTACGCCGTGAAGGATTGAAATCCTGCAGTGCCCGCAAGGTCCCGCTGCTCAAGAAAGCATATATACATGCCCGTCTGAAGTTTGCCAATTAACATCTGAATGATTCAGAGGACAACTGGGTGAAAGTGTTGTGGTCAGCTCTTTGGCATCAACTCAACTCGCCGTGTTTGGAGGAGGAGGAATGCTGCCTATGACCCCAAGAACACCATCCCCACCGTCAAACATGGAGGTGGAAACATTATGCTTTGGGGGTGTTTTTCTGCTAAGGGGACAGGACAACTTCACCGCATCAAAAGGACGATGGACGGGGCCATGTACCGTCAAATCTTGGTGAGAACCTCCTTCCCTTAGCCAGGGCATTGAAAATGGGTCGTGGATGGGTATTCCAGCATGACAATGACCCAAAACACACAGCCAAGGCAACAAAGGAGTGGCTCAAGAAGAAGCTCATTAAGGTCCTGGAGTGGCCTAGCCAGTCTCCAGACCTTAATCCCATAGAAAATCTGTGGAGGGAGCTAAAGGTTCGAGTTGCCAAACGTCAGCCTCGAAACCTTAATGACTTGGAGAAGATCTGCAAAGAGGAGTGGGACAAAATCCCTCCTGAGATGTGTGCAAACCTGGTTGCCAACTACAAGAAACGTCTGACCTCTGTGATTGCTAACAAGAATGTTGCCACCAAGTACTAAGTCATGTTTTGCAGAGGGGTCAAATACTTATTTCCCTCATTAAAATGCAAATCAATTTATAACATTTTTGACATGCGTTTTTCTGGATTTTGTTGTTATTCTGTCTCTCACTGTTCAAATAAACCTACCATTAAAATGATAGACTGATCATTTCTTTGTCAGTGGGCAAACGTACAAAATCAGCAGGGGATCAAATACTTTTTCCCTCACTGTATATATACACAGACCATCTTTTTTATCCTCTTACTACTGACAATTTTTTCATCAACTGTGTTTCACTTTTTAGTGGCATCTCTTGTTGTGCCAAAATTCCTTTATCATTCATCAAACATGAATATGGGAACTTTATTCAGCTGCAAAGATTTGTTTAAAGTGTGTTCACCTGGCGCCTGTATGCAACTGATAATAGTCATCTAAGTTTTATGTGCAGTTGAATATTGTCTTCTGTGATAACTTTGTAAAGGTATCTTAAGAATATTTGAAATGTATATAGCACATAAAAACATAAAGTATCCCAAGACGTTTTGAGTTTCTAGCTTGACTGTTGACCGGAATCACGGTATCAACGCATGTTTTTTCCAGTAACCTGTTTGCCATTGAGTTTATCAAGTCACCACTTGAATCTGTCAATGCATGTTTAATCGTTCATGCATTGCTATGAAGCATTTAGTACAGTGTGTGATGGCAATAGAAATCCATTAGTGAATAAACAATGCAAACTCCAAGAAAAAAATTCCCTAATATTTTTTCTAAACTGTGATAAAGCTGACTCCTGAAAATCATTAAAGAAAACAAAGTAGAGGGAAACAATTATAAACACAGCACTTGTAACTTACTTTCTTACTTAATTTTCCCAACGTGATGCAGTTGATGATGGAACGAGAGGCGCAACAAAAACGAGAGGCGCGACAAGAGGCACGACGACAACGAGAGGCGCGCCAACGAAAAGCGCAAGAACGAGAGGCGCAACAACGAGAGGTGCAACCACGAGAGGCACAACAAAAACTAGAGGCGCGCCAAAGAGAGGCACGACATCAACGAGAGGTGCAACAAAGAGAGGCGCGACAACAACGAGAGGCGCGCCAAAGAGAGGCACGACATCAACGAGAGGCGCGACAACAACGAGAGGTGCAACAAAGAGAGGCGCAACAAAAACGAGAGGCGCGACAGCAACGAGAGGCGCAACAACGAGAGGCACGACAACAAAAGGCGCGCCAACGAGGGGCGCAACAACGAGGGGTGCGACAACGAGAGGCGCAACAACGAGAGGTGCAACAAAAACGAGAGGTGCAACAACGAGAGGCCCGACAACAACGAAAGGCGCGACGAGAGGCGCGACAACAACGAGAGGCGCGACAACAACAAGAGGCGCGACGAGAGGCGCATGAACAACGAGAGGCGCGACAACAACGAGAGACACAACGAGAGGCACGAACACAACGAGAGGCGCGACGAGAGGCACAACGAGAGGTGCGACAACAACGAGAGGCGCAACAACGAGAGGCACAACGAGAGGCGTGGCGATGGAGGGCAAGGTAAATCCTTATACTCCTTTCTCCCTTACAAATACTAAAGTTAATGCATTATAACCTATACTTCCATTTACTCTATGTACTTATCAGCTTTATGTTGTCAAGATAACCTGGCAGGGTGGTGCTTTGACAGCACACATTACTCAAAGTGGAAAGGATGCGAATTATAATATTGGTTGAGGAGGGCATAGCCCTTATGATATTGGTAAACCACCAGTGATTGTTCAATTGTTCTCCACCTTAAGAATATGGAAATTCCACCATGGGCTCAGGACTGCCATTGGCAGGAGAGTCCCACCCAATGCTCGTATCAATGTGGAAATGCGCTTTGACTTAGCCTTGTTTTTATTTTTTGTTAAATAAAGTTCACGTGTAACCACTGATCGATATGTCATGACCAGGCAGGTATCTCGGCCTCGCTGTGCGCTGCGTTGCATCGCTAGCGAGTAGTTAACCTCGCGTTCAATAAACCCTTGGAGCCAGGATGAACGTCCGACTCCAAACGTCATTTATTGAATTTAACGAGGTAAAACTGGTGAGAAAACACAGATACAGCATCTGTTATAACCCGGAAACACCAACACAATGAACACCACAGCACCAGAACATTGTCCCAGATAACATGTTTCCCAGCAATAGACCCTGGATGGACCAGGCCCCCACACTACCACTGAACAACTACACAAGAGCACAAGCCGCTGCGTTGCATAAAGGCACATCGTGTATTCATCACACTGCACCTAAATGTACAGCATTACACATAACACTAAACTGTGGATGAGATACTTCGTCATCTTTGCTCTCAGGATCGCAACATAGCCACCTGGGCACAAGTCTGACTCGACCTACTAAATCACAAGTAACATCCACAATAAGGAAAGTTGCAGGCTTCGTTGCTAACTAGGCCGCGTATTTACCACAACAACTTAACAGCACCGTAAAGGCATTTACATCACTATAACGGTCATTCCAACATTACAACAGCATTGCCAATATTATAAGAACATTAACAAACTTACAGACAATGCTTCTCAAAGTCCCACGATGGACAACTGCGGCTGGCTTCACTGGGACGCGATGTGTGCCGCCATCTTGAATTATGTGCGTAATGGCCGACGCCCGCGTGGTTAAGCGGGAATCTTAATTCGCAACTTCCTGGTCACGTGACCAAAACCAGCATCAAAAACAGGAAATTCCTGTGTACATACCCCCCCCCCCCCATCTGCCGTGAGGCAAAACTCCTGCCGTGAGGCAGAACACAGGTGTTGCTCTGATCAAGGCTGCCACGGAGGATGATGAGGGCCTCTTTATTGTTTTTCTGAGCTGGGAGACTATGGATTTTAATTTAAGAAAAGTCGAATGCATGAATGTGAAATGACTCGAACAACGGACTACTCGGAGCCTCTTTTATTCCGACACAGTAACAACACTAGGTTATGGCTTCGTGTTTTCCTCAATCGTAATATGATTCCGGCTATAACAGTGCCAATGATTCGTATTAGATTTTCTGCTATAACAGTGCCAATGATTCGTAATATAAGTTCTGCTATAACAGTGCCAATGATTCGTATTAGAATTTCTGCTATTACAGTGTCAATGATTCGTATTAGAAATTCTGCTATAACCGTGTCAATGATTCGTAATAGAATTCCTGCTATAGCAGTGCCAATGATTAGTAATATAATTCTGGCTATAACAGTGTCAATGATTCGTATTAGAATTTCTGCTATAACTGTGCCAATGATTCGTAATATACTTCCGGCTATAACAGTGCCAATGATTCGTAATATAAGTGCTGCTATAACAGTGCCAATGAATAGTAATCAAATTGCTGGAGGAACGGGAAGAATGTTTTTGCACTTAAAATGTCCTTACACCACAACGATGTTTGACACTACTACCAATGGAACAGCCAAGAGGGGTTTGAAAGGTAGGGTGTATACCTTTACACACTCGCAAGGATAACCTTCATAATAATTCCCATCCACAAGAGTTTTCATAAGACTTGACTTGCCTGCTCAAAGTGCCGCCTGGAAATTCAAATATATTAGGCAACTGCCTATGATGTTATTTGCTGATCATTCAATGATCTGGAGTGTGCATTTATTTACTGATAGGAAAATCTAACAGACAATGCTTCCTCCTGTTCTGAGGTGCCAATAGTGTGGTACAGTTGGAATACATTGGGAGAAACCCACCCCAAAGCTTCATTCATCAGGCATATGTTTGTCTGCCTGTTGTCATCTTGCAGTATGGTTGATAACCTCGAGTCAAATAGGACTCATTCACATGCTACTCAGAGTCCAAGTGTCTCCATACTCAAAAGCCCATTGAGGCAGTGCTTATCTCAGCTGCTGGCCCAGTCTCTTCATAGTACAACTGTTGGCTTTCCGAAAAGTGGAACTGTACTTATTTGATTGACTTAGGAGGAATGAAAGACCGAGTTAACATGAACCAGAGTGTGGCCTTAAAATTCTGCTGGTTTCATGCTGCTGTATGCAAGTGCCTAATTGCAAACAGCACCCTCATGTATTTTCTCTTTAATTGTTAGCCTTGACTCTTACCTAGTTGTAAGAGTGTTGTAGAAACCAGCCTAGGAGGAAAATGTACTGGATTATATGTAATGGTTTACTGTGGAGTGCATATATTAAGGTAGAGTGTTGCATTAAGTCACTCAAGCGGATGTTGATGTAACAATACTTAAGGGTCCTACTTTGCTGTCATGAAGTAAAGAAATTAACTCTGAAACATAAGTTTAACCAAAATAGAGCTCAATGAGACATGCGGAACATGTGAGAAACATGATCATTCAGTCCTATCTCAAATGTAGCAAACTCTAGAGGGTATGTGGTCTACTCTGCCGCGTTGACCAGACTTGGTTTAAGAAGTGGGCTGACCCACACTTTACCGCACACTTTACCCACCACACTTAACCTGCCGATCTATTAACTGTATTGGTGAACGATTTATGCTTCTGGGTAGAATATATATTTTTATACTGGTAGGAACGAAGTGAACCAGCCTACAATAGATTATATCGTCCGTCCGTCCGATGTCCGATTAGGTGTAGCAACATCGCCCCCTACTGCAAACACTTGGCAGGACCCTACAAAAACCTTTAGACTCAGTGAGGCTTTCCTGGCTAAACAGGTGTAACATTCCCTTATAATTCCCTGAGATAGCTTTTAATTAAAACATTTAAATTAAAAATTTTTCCATTAGCAATTAAAACATTTAAATTAAAAATTAACTCACAGCGGCCTAAAGCCTACAGCTAGGCCTAAAGCCTAGAACTAGGCCTCAAACTCTCCCTTCGTATCGTACCCCCGCGTGTGTGAAAGGGAGTTAATGTTTCACAATGTTACATGTTTTTAAATAGAAACATTTAAATTTAAAGCTTTTACATAAATAATTAAAACATTTAAATTTAAAATTAACTCACAGCGGCCTAAAGCCTACTGCGGCCTAAAGCCTAGAACTAGGCCTCAAACTCTCCCTTCGTATCGTCCGATTAGGTGTAGCAAAATCACCCCCTACTGCAAACACTTGGCAGGACCCTACAAAAACCTTTAGACTCAGTGGGCTTTCCTGGCTAAACAAGTGTAATATTACATTATGTTTATATTCTTTGGTTATTCGTTCCTACCAGCCCACCCCGCAGGGTCCTGTTATATATATATATATAATTTGCACAAATAATTGATTCTCACACGTGATTTGGTGCATGTATTGTTAGCGTAACAACTGAGTTGAATTGATAAAAAGATTAATTTCATTTTTCTTATTTCTGGCCCACATGCTGACTTGCTACTAAGACAGCATCTTAAACGCGTTCTTTGTGTAATGACCAAAGTAATATAACAATTCATCATACATTCATACATCAAACTACTCAACAGTGGATTTCCTGTGGATATACTGGTCCTTGCCATAGAAATGTGGACATTTCCTCCACTCACTATGTTCGATTTGTAGGTTTTCACTGTCCCAGTAATAATGGTGCTGATCTAAGCCAGTCTTCTCTCGATATTTGAAGATGGGAAGATCATGATGCCTACACGAGCACCAGCAGAGACTGCAAATATTCCATCAGTGCATTACATAACAGCCTCTCTTGCCATGCGTTTGTAATGATTTTTACTTTGATCTCTTTCAGCTCAAGAGAAGGCAAAGACGTCTGAAAACAGCCACTTTATTCTGTAACATGGGACCATTCCTTAATTGTGTTGATATAAAAATATTGCAAACTTAATTAGTGATATAATTTGCATGGATATAGTTTATAGAAATTTGGCATCATAGCATACATTTTAGTGTGTAATTATGTGTGTGAACATTTAGTTACTTCACGAGAAATATGAAGATGTAGTTAAATTGTTTGTATGGGCATAATTGCAATGTGTTTAGATGGCACTCATTCATCTAAGAGCCGAATAAAGTATAATCCCTCCCCTCTGATATTCCCACGTGGCACTATCCCAGCTACTTGCTTCTACCCTCCCCAGCTGCACCAGTGCAGCTGTGGTTCTGCAGCAGAGCTGGGATATCCGATAACTTAAATAACAATTCAGAATAAGAATATTTTAGACTGGGGAATCTGATGAGCTATCGGGCTCTTTTTCACAGATGTCCAATTACGCTACCGACATTCACTAGAATAATACTGGTAGGAACCTCCTGGTTACACCAAACCACAGGGGATTATTGTGTCCGTCCGTCGTGCAGGGAGGGCTGGGTGGGGAGGGAGGGGCTGGGTGGGGCTGGGTGGGGAGGGAAGGGTGGGGAGGGCTGGATGGGGAGGGAGGGCTGGTTGGGAGGGTGGGGCTGGGTGGAGGGTGGAGGTGGGAAGGGTGGGGCTGGGTGGGGAGGGGCTGGTCACCCCGTGGTGCCCTTATAAAACTCAAAGTTTAACCTACTCACGCCGGCTTGTGCCCGCCCTCACAGTCGGGCATATTTGCGGAATACACCACGCCGCCGTTGACCCTGGCCATTGACCGAGCAACCCAACGTTCCCACCAGCTCGCTCCGCAGAAATGTGTTTATTTTCGTAAGCAATTACCGTAATGGCTGTCAATTCGATTACTCGACTAATTGGATTACAAAAATTGTTGGAAAAGGTCTCACCTCTGTTCCCACATGTGCCGCTGGACGGAACGTGATTGGTAGAGGCTTGATGACTTATTTGTAAACATCAGTCGCGTCACGTGGCTTGTCGGGGGTTTCCCACCTTCGGGAGACCGGATGTTCGGGTGGTGGCCATTTTTACCAGAGGAATCGAATGAATTGACTTTATACTGCAGCGGAACATTAGCCTTGGATCGTAGCACTGGAACTGGGTTAAAAAGCCCACCCAGTGGGACTTACAAATGATACGAGTACTAATCTGGTAAATAATTCTGTAGTTATACAAGCAAGATTTACAAAAGCACCACTACATAAATATTTCGTATGATCTATTTTTAGTTTGCAATCTTAAAATGTGGAATTTAAATATTTACATACACAAAAACTATAATATTAAATTGAGAAAACGTGTTAAGGAATGACAAAAAATACGTATAAATGCATGCAAACCCTGTTGTTTATTCTTATTGGTCAGTATCTCACTGATATTTTTAATCTCGATCTTCACTTAAAATGTAATTCAAACTTCAAATGAGAAAGTTATAAGAATGAAGGTTATTTTTAATCACACTATTAACCTTTGCATAGTTTAAGTAGCCGATTAACCGAGGACATTCAGACGAAATCCTTGGTGATGTTTCAGGGAGATGTTAAGACACGAGGAGATGGCCACGGTTCACGTTCCCCGTGTGTGGTCAATACCAGGACGAGGCCAACCACAGTCACGCACTCATCCCACCTGCATCGCTCGCTTGCATCCCCGTCTCGCTACAGCATCTGCTTGACAATGTGAATACATTCATCATCTCACGATGCCGACCACTCAGATTTGGAACGAAGGAGAGTGGTTAAGAGGCGTGCGTACAGCTTCATCACACAAGGGTTGTGAGTTATTGTGCTACCTGGGAATCGATTTTATGTATGGGCTCATGCGTATACATCAACAGCTTGGGCACGCTACGCTACCGACTGAAACTTAATTATTTACTCAGACATCAATGGGCAGGTTATGTTACATTGCTGGGCTACACCGTGTCCTCAGTGCCGGATTATCCTAGTAGCCAAAGTAGCATATGCTACGGGCCTCGCACTTTCAAGGGCCACGCACTCAATTCATTCAAGCTATCAATTCCGGATCAGTGATTCTGCACTGCTCTATTACTATAGTACTATACTGCCTTCAACTTTTATGAACGACTGGGTGTTTAAGGTTCGCGATTTGTTGTATTATCTGGCTGGAAAGCAAATGGAAAAATACAATTACTTTACTATGCAAGTAAAAATTAGTGTTTTCATATTTGTGTTTTTATTTAGGGCCCCTTTATAACATATGCTACAGGCCCTGCACTAGCTTAATACGGCACTGCATGTCCTGTGGAGTGCTCGCTTATAAATACACACACGGGGCTTCGAGGCATGTTCTACACTCGGCTATATTCGCTTGTGATTGAAATACATTTACATACAGTACTATAAGTATAACTCATGAATAGGATATTATAGGAATCACCTAATATGCAACTATACTCAATGTTATCTCTGAAGTTAAATCTAGAACATATTAACATACTATATTTGTAGCTGCTTATCCCGAGCTATAAATGCCCTGATAGTGCATTGTCTTTGTACTGTTCGCCGTTTGGCGTTCTCTGGTCTGACACTGGTGAGAAGAGGCCCTAAAAAAGGCTGTCTCTGGTGTAGATCAATCTGTTTCAAAACAATGCATCTCTTATCAGAGCATGTTTTGTTTGCATGTTCACTACAAGTACGTGTGGTTAATGCAAACTTGATTCCTTGAAAAAGGCTTCTATTTTTGTTTTAACATCTTAACACCTGTTTTATTGCCAAAAAGGGTA
Organism: Lethenteron camtschaticum; assembly: GCA_018977245.1. NCBI lineage: Eukaryota > Metazoa > Chordata > Hyperoartia > Petromyzontiformes > Petromyzontidae > Lethenteron > Lethenteron camtschaticum. Next base: position 5,026,251 of record MU249573.1, on the reverse strand, counting down.
CAACCTATTATTATATTTTCATACCATATATTAATGTAGACGCAACATGCTATGAGCAGCTTAGAGGGGCTCTGCAGGGTCGCACAGTCGCGGACCCGCACCCGAGATGAGCAGAACGCACTCAGCTCCACTTGCAGGGGCCACGAACCCAGCAGCCGTGCCTTGTACCCCGACACTGGCGCCACGTGGCGTTCCGTTGTAGTCGCTACCGGACGTGTCGCTTTCACACACCAGATCGTGACCCTCAGCACCACGTGTCAAGCAGCACGCGGCGAGAGTCGTGGGGGACTCCTAAACGATGCTTACATAGCGCAAACTGCGAGTCGACTGATTCACATCTGGTTAAAATAGCCTATACTGCACTGCATGAAGTTAAAAGTTAATCACACGATTTCTTTATGTGATAGCGAGTAACTACAGTCTACAGCGCGCAGAGTGTGCATTGTCTAGGGCTCTCCTATGATGTCGAGTGTCAAAGTCAGTATCACCAGGTGATTAATTTGCTAGCGAGTGATGTAGGGAGCTCAGGACCGGTACAATCTGCGCAGTCTGTGACACCTGCAGGCCTACCATCGAGACAACTGCGTGGCTGTTACTCCTCTTACATGTCGGTGAATACTATGGAGAATTAATTACGCTCCAAAGAATGCAATAAATTTTGATTCAATTATTCGGGTTGTTGATGTTTATTTTACATCATTGTGTATTTAAGACCATTGTATATTGTACATCATTGTGTACTCATTGTTTCCTACAACCGCAGCGTTAGTTGGCAATGTTCAACCACCATCACGAACCCTTCCACCCAAAGCCTGAAGCCTCCCGCCCAAGCATGACGTCACCGCGTCACTGCCCACGTGGGTTGTCTCGGCAGCGCTCGCCGGCGACGAGGGCCGTGTATCCGCAGCGGTGAAAATTCCACGTTCCTGTGGCGCACGCCAGTCGGTTTTAATGAATAATTAGAGTCGCGTGTTACACAATGACGATGATGACGACGCAATGATGATTATGACGACACAGCAAGGATGATGACGAACACACAGATGTTGATCAGCATCATCATCATACACCATGAGGGACAATGGAAAGCAAACCATCACCATTGCACACAGTAGTAGACGCACACAGATCATGGTGGTGATGAACTTCCCATACACGGTGGCTCTACACCCTGCTGGCGAATCGCCCCCCAATCACGGTCACGGGTCCCCCCCCTCCCTCCAGGGTGACTCAGGCCACGACACAAAGAGGTCACGTGTCCATGCCTCGAGTCAACGCGTTGTTTGTAAATCATTGCGTTTCATGCTTTTTTAGTGGCGCGTTTTGCCACCGTATCATCTCTTGGAGATACTGGCCCTCGTCATAGGAATGTGAAATGTCCACCTCTGTCTCAGGATCACGGAGCGGTGGGTGAACCGCGCCCGACTGCTCGTGAGAGCAGCGGAAACTCCAACTTGGTCCTGCTCTGAGAGTTCCCTGGGGAGGTGACGAACGCAGCCCAACGTTAAGCCTCCTCGCAGCTTCCAGCGCTGGAGCAAGGTGCAGTGGTCATCGCACCGTGTCAAGAACCGGCGACCTAGGTTTAATTCCTGACCACGGCTAACATCAGTGGCGAGTGATTTCTGAAACGGTACCTGACCGCCACGTCACCAATCCGCACTGACTAGCGTGAAGTATGGTCAAGCAACCTGTACGGCTTGAGACGGACGAGTCTTCATCCAGCAGTGGATTGAGAAGGGCCGTAAGATAGCATTTATTATCGATGTCTCAGGTAGAGCGAGTGGATGTGTAGCGCCAGGCGTTCACGCCGACCTTTGCCCTGGAGAGGCAGCGCCGTTCCCGTCGGCAGGAAAGCAAAAAAAACATCTCCGAATGATAAAATGTCAAGGCCGGTGAGCGCCGCTTTGTAAACAAGCGGCCTCTTCCAAGTTGCCGTTCCCGTCACCAAACCGCCCACACACCACGGGTGGAGCTACCAGAGGCAACGCCGTCTCGGGGTAGGCGAGGCGCAAGGGGCTCTCAGTGCAGCTACCTGCACTGCATCGTTTTTAGTTTAACTTTATTTTAGTTTAATACTTGGATCTCACATTCTATTTGTCAGACTTCTCTGCATCAGGACTGAAGGGCAGTAAAGTCGCATTCACGAGTGACGCTGCAGCGAACTAGATCCGTAACACAGCGCGGCGCTGGTACCGCGCCTGTCCACCAGAGGGCGGCACCTCGCTGGGGCTGCTGCTGCTGGGTTGGCCCTGGTGCACGAGCATCACCACCATCAACAACAACAAACTCATACTCGGTGACTGAACGGGCCAATACATGCCATAGCAGGACCCTCCTGCAAAGAGTCCTGATGCGTTCTTGGGTAGATAAAGGCCTCGGTAGTTGCTAAGTCACTTCAATGGTCACCTGCCTCCCTCCCCTCCACATCTCCTCCACCTCCTGCGAGACGCACGCGGCTCGGTGCCTCTCCCTCCACCGCCGCCCGAGTCGCTCTGCCCTCTCTCGCGCTTCCTCTCGCGAGCGACGTCACAGCCCGAGCGGCTCTCCTTGTCACTCAGTCGCCCGCCTCCCTTCCTCTTCCTCCTCCTCTGTTGTCCCGCGAGTCGTTGTGTTCCTCGTCACTCATCGCCATCATTCGATCCTGACCCACCGCCCCCACCCTCCCCCGACCCCTTAAGCTACTTGAGGTTTCCTTCATGCGTTCTTCATTGTACTGGCGGGTCACTTGGAACCTTCATTCCCAAGCTCCTTGCTCTAACGCGTGATCTAAGGGGCTTCCCCCCCCCCGTGCCCCCATCCATTCCTCCCTCCAGAGAGGCGTGCAGCTCTGGCAGAAATGCATATAATAAGAGTGTTTGACATTCTGCCTATCTCGTCATCATTTAAAGAGACAACACTTAAATGGTAGATGTATCATGGGTTCGGTTTGCAAGCAGAATTACCCAGATGTTTGGCCTCACTGACGATCGGTTCGAATGATTGTACGGACACAAACCGCATCGCGGGTGATCGGAATTGAGATGTGATGACACGAATTGCTAGAGATCAGATCACAATCAAACTCAGCAATTCTACCCAGTGCCATTCTCGTAACCGAGGGCTGGTACCCATGACAGATGCATTCAACCCTCTGCAATGTTCGTCGTCTCTCGTGAAAGTCCGACTGCTCACCTCGCGTCACCAACCGACTCTTCCCTTCCTCTTCCCTTCCACTGATCTGCAGAATCATCACCATATCTCCCGCTGATATCGGCTAGGATACGCCCCACATATGCCACCATCTTTATCATCAAATAACGTTAATTGTTAGCCAAAACAGCAATACAAATCATATAAATGATGATTGATAAGTATGTGCATTTAAGGTAGAGAAAAAGCTATAAACATTATATTTTAGGTGGCCAGGTGGCTCAGCATGAGAGCGAATTTCCCACTACCTATGACCAGCAACACCACCGCAGTGAGACGGTAAGCGGTGAAGTTGCGGTGTGTATTCGTGAAGAAGCACTGACTCAGACGCGGTTTGTCACAGATGCGGTTTGTCACAGAGATGCGGTTTACAGGGAGACAGGCGAGAGGGAAGAGACCGGCCAAGCTCTCAGGTGATGACGTCAAATGCGATAGGTTCGCATCTTGCCTGTGGTGACTCGTGACTCTCACCATGCAAGGGAAAGGTCGTCTCTCTATAGAGCTGCTTTGGCACTACAGATACCCGCCACAGTGAGTGGATTCAGTACTGGATGATGCCGCAGTGTTGGGTAGTGGTGCACAAGCACACATAACAAATACACTCAACACATTCGTTAATAAACTGCAGCCTTAAAGTAAAACATAATATTAGGTAACGTTTCGGTCAATGGTCCCATGCTTTTATCAGGGTATGGGTGTAATGTTCTGGACATCTGTAAAAAGAGCTTCATGCTCATCGGATTCTCCAGTCGAAATAAAATTCTGATTCAACCTGGCAAAGTATCTGCTCGTGATTCAGGTAAACATTCAGGTAGTACATTTCTATTAGGAAATTTAAACATTGATTATTACGCAACTCGATGTGTGTCCTGCGAGGTACAGGAAGCAACGTCATCATTGCCGTGTGTTGTGGCTGCTTTTTCCGCATGTACCTCAAAGCGCCGTACATAAGTTACAGTCACAACGCATTCGGGTTTCCCAGACGCGCGACCTTAAAGCTTGGGAAACCACAAAGCCCTCGCTTCTCTTCATAAATCACAGCAGAGTGGAAGCGAGAAGTGTCTCTACCAACGGCATTCTAGGGTCTTGGTCCTTCCAAGACAACAACTCTGGACCCATCCAAGTGCCAACGCAGGGGCTCTCAGATTCCACATCGAAGTATAGGGCACTGGGTGTTCTTCATACTTGTGGTGGAGTGGTGGTGCAGTTGTTTGCGCACTACAAGATGAGTTTTATTCTTGGCCGTGGCTAACATAAGTGGCGAGTGATACTTGAACCGGCCCTGGGCTCTCGCTTCACGAACCCACACAGATCAGCATATCGGAGTATGGTCCAACAATCCCCTTGACTGACACCGTGTGGCGAGGCCTTCATCCAACAGTGGATTTACATGAGGCGGTACTATATTATCATTTAAGCGTCTTAAACAGTTCCGTGACATCATCTTCCAGGGCCATTATCTGACACAAGGCAATGCGCTGTTCACTGTGAGAGTGCTGAATGAAGTTATTTACATATCATCGGATTCTTGAACACAATACTGAAGATGGCTCTGCGACTCTGCATCAAGTTGGCTTGCCGTGCATTTATAAACACGCGTTTAATGCTACAGACTCCACCGTGCGTCCAGGGAAGAAACTCTGTCACATTCAACACGTCCTCCTATATTGAATAAAATATTTGAAAAATTGTCGCATGAAATATGTGGGTGGGTGGCTGGATGATGACAACCGATGCAGACCGACAGATGACGTGGATTTGTGACTGTGATGCCAAGTGGGCACGTGGTGCATTCGCACGAGCAACACACTCAACTAATTCTTCATAAATAATAACCCTGCCCTAAAGAAAACAAACGGATAATAGGCGACGTTTCGGGCTGTGGCCCTTCTGTGGCCCTTCATCATGGCTCTGCTAAGAAGAAGGGGCCGTTTCCTCAAAACACGGTATTGTAAATGTTTTACTTGCCAGGGCAGTGTAGTTTATCAAATTGTTACATTTTTTTTCAAATAACACGCGGATGACGAAGTGCACACGACTGAGGCTGTAACCGCGTTTTATTGCTCTGCAGATGTTGTTCTGGGTGCAGGGAGATCACAGCGTGCGTGTTGTGGGAGCGGTGGTGCAGTGGTTAGCACACTGACTTCGAACCTGGCATCCCGAGTTCCATTCTCACTCAAGACCAATGACAGTGGAAAATATTTTAACAAGTCCTGGCCCTCCCCTAAGTCGACTCAGCCTTAAATGAGTGCTGGTGCGTTGTATAAAACATCAGCGCTGGAGAGACAAAGGCGGTCGTGCGTGGTGCTGGCCACCTACTCCCTCGTGTATTGTACTTGCCTTAATAGGTTCTCGCTAACATAACTTGCCCTAACAGCCTGTAAAAGGCAATGTTGAGGGTCGTTGTCTTTATATTGTGTGTGCGTGTGCCAAGCGGATGGTCAGAGTTAACACGTGCAACTGATTTCTCAATCACCACATATTTTAGAAATTCTCTTTCGTGGCGTCCCCTTCTCTTCAGCTGATAATTTGCATGTCGCTGTTTCTCACATCATTGTCTGCTCACTCTGGCGGGGAGCTTCTCATAAACGATCTCCGTTAAGCGAAACCCCGGTGACGTCATCTGATCCGATCTCACGTGATCTGCGCGGTCTGTGACACCTGCAGGCCGAGCATCGAGACAATTGCGTGGCTCTTCTCTTACGTGTGGGTGAATACTATGGAGAATGTATTACGCTTTTACAATGTTAATTTGCCAAATAATGCAATAAATTTTGATTCAATTATTCGGGTTGTTGATGTTTATTTTTATATCACTGTGTATTTTACATTATTGTGTATTTTGCATCATTGTGTATTGTATTTTACATCATTGTGTATTGTATTTTACATCATTGTGTATTGTATTTTACATTGTGTACTAGCATAAGTACCCGGCGTTGCCCGGGTGAAAAATATATTTCTTAATAACCTGACATATATACACAGATTTCATTGTTAAGTAATGTTTGAAAGTTTTCAGAAGATTTTAAATGTATTTTCCCCCGGGCAACGCTGGGTATATCGAGTTTAAACCACAAAGTCGTCGCTTGACACGGGTGGGTTTCGAGGCCTAGTACCGTGCAGAGCCTCCGGCCTCGCCTAGATTGCCCACCCGGCTGAGGCTGGGTACTGGGCCGTTATACCCCCCCCCCCCCACGCTACAATAATACTGTCTAATCGCTATAATTTTATTATCTACCGACCCTATAATAGTAATTGCACACATTGGGGTGGGAGTGAAGAGGACGTGAAACTTTGATGAATTTACCTCAGAGTCGCGTGTTAATGCGTGCGCATATTTTTAACGGGAATTAAAAATGGCGTCCACCCCGCAGCGAATGCGTCGCTACCCGTTGCCAGGGGCAACCGCCGTCCAATGAAACTGCGTATGGTCCGGCGACACACAGACAGACAGACAGATTCGCGATTTTATATATATAGATTGTACATCATTGTGTATTTTACATCATATTTTACATCGTGTATTTTACATCAGTGTGTATTGTACATCATTGTGTATTTTACATCATTGTGTACTCATTGTTTCCTACAACCGCAGCGTTAGTTGGCAATGTTCAACCACCATCATGAACCCTTCCACCCAAAGCCCTGAAGCCTCCCGCCCAAGCATGACGTCACCGCGTCACTGCCCACGTGGGTTGTCTCGGCAGCGCTCGCCGGCGACCAGGGCCGTGAATCCGCAGCGGTAGAAATTCCACGTTCCTGTGGCGCACGCCAGTCGGTTTTAATGAATAATTAGAGTGGCGTGTTTCACAGTGACGATGACGACGACGCAATGATAATTATGGCGACACAGCAAGGATGATGACAAGCACACATGATGATTAGCATCATCATCATACACCATGAGGGACAATGGAAAGCAAACCATCACCATTGCACACAGTGGTAGACGCACACAGAACATGGTGGTGATGATCTTCCCGTAGACGGTGGCTCTACACCCTGCTGGCGAGTCAGCCCCCAACCACGGTCACGGGTCCCCCCTCCCTCCCTCCCTCCAGGGTGACGCAGGCCACGACACAAAGAGGTCACGTGTCCACGCCTCTAGTCAACGCGTTGTTTGTAAATCATTGCGTTTCATGCTTTTTTAGTGGCGCGTTTTGCCACCGTATCATCTCTTGGAGATACTGGCCCTCGTCATAGGAATGTGAAATGTCCACCTCTGTCTCAGGATCACGGAGCGGTGGGTGAACCGCGCCCGACTGCTCGTGAGAGCAGCGGAAACTCCAACTTGGTCCTGCTCTGAGAGTTCCCTGGGGAGGTGACGAACGCAGCCCAACGTTCAGCCTCCTCGCAGCTTCCAGCGCTGGAGCGGGGTGCAGTGGTCATCGCACCGTGTCAAGAACCCGCGATCTGAGTTTAATTCCTAACCACGGCTAACATCAGTGGCGAGTAATTTCTGAACCGGTACCTGACCGCCACGTCACAAATCCGCACTGACTAGCGTGGTGAAGTATGGTCAAGCAACCTGTACGGCTTGAGACGAACGAGTCTTCATCCAGCAGTGGATTGAGAAGGGCCGTAAGATAGCACTTATTTATCGATGTCTCAGGTAGAGCGAGGGGATGTGTAGCGCCAGGCGTTCACGCCGACCTTTGCCCTGGAGAGGCAACCAACGGATAATAGGCGACGTTTCGGGCTGTGGCCCTTCTGTGGCCCTTCTTCATCATGGCTCTGCTAAGAAGAAGGGAGCCGTTTCCTCAAAACACGGCTATTGTAAATGTGTTACTGTTCAGGGCAGTGTAATTTCTCAACTTGTTGAGTTTTTTTTCAAATAACACGCGGATGACGAAGTGCACAAGACTGAGGCTGTAACCGCGTTTTATTGCTCTGCAGATGTTGTCCTGTGTGCAGGGGGATTACAGCGTGCGTGTTGTGAGGAGCGGTGGTGCAATGGTTAGCACACTGACTTCGAACCCGGCGGCCAGAGTTTTATTCTCACTCAAGACGAATAACAGTGGCAAATATTTGAACAAATCCTGGCCCTTCCCTAGGTCGACTCAGCGTTAAATGAGTGCATGGTACATTGTATAAAACTTAAGCGCTGGGGAGACAAAGGCGGTCGTGCGGTGCTGCTGTAATGTGAGCGTAAACGGCCTCTCGGATATGACGTAACAGGGGGAGGAGTTGGGTCACGTGGGGAGAGGGGAGAGCTTTTAAGGGCAGGAACCGGAAGGGCTGGGGGAGCGTGTGGGAATAATGACAGGAGTAGGGTGAGTGGGGAGGGTGAGTGGTGAGGGTTAGGGTGAGCGGTGATTGGTGGTGGTGAGGGTGAGTGGTGAGGGTGAGTGGTGATGGTGAGTAGTGAGGGTGAGTAGTGAGGGTGAGGGTGATGGTGAGGGGTGAGTGGTGACGAAGAGTGGTGACGTTGAGTGGTGAGTAGTAAGGGTGAGTGGTGAGGGTTAGTGGTGAGGTGAGTGGTGAGGGTTAGTGGTGAGGGTGAGTGGTGAGGATGAGTGGTGAGGGTGAGTGGTGAGGGTGAGTGGTGAATGGTGAGTGGTGAGGGTAAGTGGCTAGGGGTGAGTGGTGGGNATGAGTGGTGAGGGTGAGTGGTGAGGGGCAGTGGTGAAGGTGAGTGGTGAAGGTGAGTAGTAAGTAGTGAGGATGAGTGGTGAGTGGTGAGGGTGATTAGTGAGTAGTGAGTGGTGAGGGTGAGGGTGATTAGTGTGTAGTGAGGGTGAGTGGAGAGGGAGAGAGTGAGTGGTGAGGGTGAGTGTGGTGGTGAGGGTGAGTGGTGAGTGGTGAGGCTGAATGGTCAGGGTGAATGGTGAGAGTGAGTGGTGAGTGGTGAGGCTGAATGGTCAGGGTGAATGGTGAGAGTGAGTGGTGAGGGTTAGTGGTGAGGGTATTTGGTGAGTGGTGAGGGTGAGTGGTGAGGGAGATTGGTGAGTTGTGAGGGTCAATGGTGAGGGTGAGTAGTGAGTGGGAGTGGTGAGTGGTGAGGATGAGTGGTGAGGGTCAGTTGTGAGTGGTGAGTGGTGAAAGGTATTGTCAAAGCCCACCGGGCTTTGACAATACCTTAGTATCTGTGTATATATGTAAGGTTATTAAGAAATATATTTTTCACCCGGGCAACGCCGGGTACTTCTGCTAGTAGTTCAATATTATTTTAAATACGCTGATAGGCTGTCATTTTGATTACCTGTCACTGCAACTTTATTAATATTTATTTTTTAAGTCTTAGCCGTACTGTAATAGGTGTTAAGTGTGTCTGTTACAGTCGCTGGTCTATGTCTTGAATAGACGTTAAGTCGCAATGGGCTCCCTTAGGTATAAAACGTAACCCTGAATAATCAGAGTCTTCATGCTAAGACTCTAGAAATTCCACAGTGCTATGACTGATGTCAGTCTCTTCGTAGAGCAACCACTATTGATCAGAGATCGCATAAATCACATGAGCTTGACATCTCAAAATAACTTTAACCTGATACTGTACATGTTAACACATGTACGCCTTACAATAGCTTTGAGGAATTTCATACGGGCAGTAAATGTCTTTGTGTCTCTCTTTAAGTGCGTGGCAGTGGTTGAGTCTCTTGTCAGAGGTAAAGGCGCAACCCTGCACTCGCGCCACTGCATCTGAGATGCAGCTGCATTTAAACACTGCACATTAAAACACTGTACATTAAAACACTGTAAATGTAAACACTGTACATTTAAACACTGTACATTTAAACACTACATTTAAACACTGTACATTTAAACACTACATTTAAACACTGTACATTTAAACACTACATTTAAACACTGTACATTTAAACACTGTACATTTAAACACTGTAAATGTAAACACTATATTTAAACACATTTAAACACTGTACATTTAAACACTGTAAATGTAAACAGTGTAATTTAAACACTGTACATTTAAACACTACATTTAAACACATTTAAACACTGTACATTTAAACACTGTAAATGTAAACACTACATTTAAACACTGTACATTTAAACACTACATTTCACTGTAAATGATAAACAATGTACATTAAACACTGTNCATAAAACTATTTAAACANATTTAAACACTACATTTAAAGAAATGATAAACAGTAAAAACACTGTACTAAANACAATTTAAACACATGCAATGAACAATGTACATTTATTTCGATTTAAAGCTTTCGTGACTGCAGGGATTCATCTTCTTGTTTCTTTCGGTAAAGTCACGTAGAAGGGAAGTAATAAATAATAAAATAAAACATAATAAAACAATTCTCACGACGTTTCGGCTACAACGCAAGCAGCCGTCTTCAGGTGAAGAATGAGACACTACCAAACTAGGAGCTTATATATAAGCTGCATTGGGGTTGAAGAGCGCCTTAACAAAAGAATGTGCATGTGAAGAGGGATTTAGCATATTCATGGAAAATGCGTAGGCGTTGGGCGGGGGGTGTCAAAGTCATATTATGCCCATGCATTATGCAGGATCAGCAGCAACCAAGGGGGTGCAGGGATTAGCAGTAACAAAGGAAAGGAATGTTAATGATATGTAGCTGCAGTTACTCAACAACCACGTAGAAAACTAAAGTATAAACTACATAAAAACTAAAGTATAAACTGCATCGCACCATCAGTATACTTACTATACTCTATAATAAGCTGAGTTACTAACAGCAAGTAATACATTACAATTTTACCTCGTAAAAATTCTATAATATGCTTCCATCTAAACCTTATTCTCTTACATCACACGAGCATATACCGTACTATATACTGCCATAGATAAACCCAACATTAAATTATATACTGTATTGCTGTAAACCAACCTATATCTTATACATTTAATATCACACTATGTATTATTCTACACACCCTAATGTGTATCGAAATGGTTTATTACGTCCTTCCAATGATTGCTGAGCCAGAATCCATCTTCTCGGTTAAAATTGTCTCTGTGTTTGTATATGTGGATCGCTGTGGGCTTGCAGAGAACCTCTGTCTTGGAGAAGTCAATATCATGTGAGCCCACTGAGTTGTAACAGTGATCTGCCACGGCTGAGGTGTTAGTCCTACCGTGTTTCAGGTCAGCTTTATGTTCACGGATGCGGTCCGAGACTGTCGTTGTTACCAATTAACTGCTACCACAGAGGCAACTTGTTTGAGACGCCAGGGTACTGTATTCTGGAACCACATCTTTTACAGACGGTACCAGATCACGGATTTTATGTACTGTGTTGAATCGGACCTGGATCTTGTGTTTAATCAGGATTTAGTCTTTTTTGCCCAGCAAGTAGGGTAAGGTGATTCTTGAAAGGCTCCTCAACAGGATCCTTCTGATGGTTGGAGTGAGGCTTTGCGGATTGATAGTCGGAGTAACCATTTGCCTTAAGAGCTTGGTACTTTTGAGTTCACTGGAAATGTGTTCATGGTCGGAGATGCATTGGGCTCTATGATAAGAGTCTTGATGAGGGAATTTTCTGGATGGATGGTGGTGGGAATCCGGTTTTAGATAAGCATCCGTGTGGGTGTTTCCTGTAGAGAGTGGCTCATTGAACCATCAGGCTCCTTTTGATAGGACATCCAAAAAGGGTAGCTTGCCATCATTTTCGATTCGTGAATCTGATGGCGGTATGTTGTTGGTCGAGAAATTGGTCTAGAGACCGATGTGGCCAGAGACAAAAGTGTCTCTACGTACCTCTTCCATAACGAGAGTGGCTCTGGAGGCGTCCTCTCAATCTCCATGAAGTGTTGGCTACAACCGGAGATAGGGGGGAGCCCATTGGGGTGCCCTCAATTTGCTTGTAGAAGGTTCCATTCCAGGTGAAGTATGTATTGGTTGCAGTGTCTCACCAGGGGGGTACCCACATTCAGTCCTTGATGAACCAAGTCTTCAATGATTGCGATGGTGTCAGGCACAGGTACCTTGGTGAACAAGGAAACCACATCAAAACTGACAAGCAGGTCGTCTGGGGACAGGGCAATCCCCTTGATTGTCGATACCAGGTCAGTAGAGTTTAGTACTGCAGAGGTGGTTTTCAGTGAAAGGCCGTAGGATTTCGGACAAAAAACGAGCCTTTGTAAGTGGGGGAGTTATAGTAGAACATGACGAGAGGTGTTCTCTTTATGTATGGCAAGCCGTACAATCTTGGTGGCTGGCTGCAGAAGGTTTCAACGAGAACTGTTTGGTCTGATCAATTAAGGAAGCAGAATGATGTTGTTGGTTTTGGAGACGAGGCACTTTGAATTAGCTCAATTAAAAAAGAGGGATGACATTGTCATCCTTCAGCCGACAAAGGCAATGCCACTGTCATCGTGGACAAAACAGAATACAACAACAAAATCCAAGAACTACTCAAGATGGCAGCTATACAAAAATAAAAAGAGACCCCACCAACAGCCTCGTCTCCAAAACCAACAACATCATTTCTGCTTCAACCGCATTAATTGATCAGACCAAACAGTTCTCGTTGAAACCTTCTGCAGCCAGACCACCAAGATTGTACGGCTTGCCAAAGATACATAAAGAAGATACACCTCTTCGTCCCATTGTCTCTACTATCAACTCCCCCACTTACAAACTGGCTCGTTTTTTGTCCGAAATCCTACGGCCTTTCACTGGAAAAACCACCTCTGCAGTACTAAACTCTACTGACCTGGTATCGACAATCAAGGGATTGCCCTGTCCCCAGACGACCTGCTTGTCAGTTTTGATGTGGTTTCCTTGTTCACCAAGGTACCTGTGCCTGACACCATCGCAATCATTGAAGACTTGGTTCATCAAGGACTGAATGCTGGGGTACCCCCCCTGGTGAGACACTGCTTAACCAATACATACTTCACCTGGAATGGAACCTTCTACAAGCAAATTGAGGGCACCCCAATGGGCTCCCCCCTATCTCCGGTTGTAGCCAACATCTTCATGGAGAAATTTGAGACGGACGCCATCCAGACTGCCACTCTACGCCCGACCTTATGGAAGAGGTACGTAGACGACACTTTTGTCATCTGGCCACATGGCCGGCCTGCTCTAGACCAATTTCTCGACCACATCAATTCCATACACCCAGCCATCAGATTCACCATGGAAGTCGAAAATGATGGCAAGCTACCCTTTTTGGATGTCCTAATCAAAAGGAGACCTGATGGTTCAATGAGCCACTCTGTCTACAGGAAAGCCACCCACACGGATGCTTATCTAAAACCGGATTCCCACCACCATCCATCCCAGAAGAATTCCCTCATCAAGACTCTATATCATAGAGCCCAATGCATCTCCGACCATGAACACATTTCCAGTGAACTCAAACACGTACGCCAAGCTCTTAAGGCAAATGGTTACTCCGACTATACAATCCGCAAAGCCATCACTCCAACCATCAAGAAGGATCCTGTTGAGGAGCCTTTCAAGACCATCACCTTACCCTACATTGCTGGGGTCACAAAAAAGATCTCCAAAATCCTGATTAAACACAAGATCCAGGTCCGATTCAACACAGTACATAAAATCCGTGATCTGGTACCGTCTGTAAAAGATGTGGTTCCAGACATACAGTACCCTGGCGTCTACAAACTAAGTTGCCTCTGTGGTAGCAGTTACATTGGTGAAACCAAACGACATGTCTCGGACCGCATCCGTGAACATAAAGCTGACCTGAAACACGGTAGGACTAACACCTCAGCCGTGGCAGATCACTGTTACAACTCAGTGGGCTCACATGATATTGACTTCTCCAAGACAGAGGTTCTCTGCAAGCCATCTGGCTATCATGAGAGATTCGTTCATGAGGCGATCCACATATACAAACACAGAGACAATTTTAACCGAGAAGATGGATTCTGGCTCAGCAATCATTGGAAGGACGTAATAAACCATTTCGATACACATTAGGGTGTGTAGAATAATACATAGTGTGATATTAAATGTATAAGATATAGGTTGGTTTACAGCAATACAGTATATAATTTAATGTTGGGTTTATCTATGGCAGTATATAGTACGGTATATGCTCGTGTGATGTAAGAGAATAAGGTTTAGATGGAAGCATATTATAGAATTTTTACGAGGTAAAATTGTAATGTATTACTTGCTGTTAGTAACTCAGCTTATTATAGAGTATAGTAAGTATACTGATGGTGCGATGCAGTTTATACTTTAGTTTTTTATGTAGTTTATACTTTAGTTTTCTACGTGGTTGTTGAGTAACTGCAGCTACATATCATTAACATTCCTTTCCTTTGTTACTGCTAATCCTGCACCCCCTTGGTTGCTGCTGATCCTGCATAATGCATGGGCATAATATGACTTTGACACCCCCCGCCCAACGCCTACGCATTTTCCATGAATATGCTAAATCCCTCTTCACATGCACATTCTTTTNGTTAAGGCGCTCTTCAACCCCAATGCAGCTTATATATAAGCTCCTAGTTTGGTAGTGTCTCATTCTTCACCTGAAGACGGCTGCTTGCGTTGTAGCCGAAACGTCGTGAGAATTGTTTTATTATGTTTTATTTTTATTATTTTATTACTTCCCTTCTACGTGACTTTACCGAAAGAAACAAGAAAATGTAATTTANACNCTGTACATTTAAACACATACTTTAAACACATTTCACTACATTAAAACACTACATTTAAACACTGTAAATGTAAACAATGTACATTAAACACGTAAATTTAAACACTACCTTTAAACACATTTAAACACTGTACATTAAAACACTACATTTAAACACGAAACCCTGTAAATGTAAACCCTGTACATGTAAACACTGTAAATGTAAACACTGTACATGTAAACACTGTACATGTAAACACTGCACATATAAACACTGTAAATGTAAACCCTGTAAATACCGCACCACCCTTCACAATCCACTGCTGGATGAAGGCCTCCCCCGCGCCGTGTCGCCCATGGGGGGGCTGCTTCACTCCGCGTGCTTCACCGCGCCGCTCAACGCCGCCTGGTGAAGTGGAGAGCGCCTGGGGCCAGGCGAGACGTCACTCGCCACTGACGGGAGCCGTGGCCGGGATCGAACTCGAGCTGGCGGGTTCGTAGCGCAGGGCAGGGGCCACCGTGCCACTGCTCCCCACTGCCATGCTCGGTGAACCCTTGTGGCCAGATGACAACGCAGGAAACACGTGGACTCCCACCTGTCCCGTCTGTGTGGGATAGAGTGTGACCCCCTCGCACGAGTGGGTGTTCTCTGGGTGCTCTGGTTTCCTCTCACATGGAAGCACCCATTCAGTGGCTGAAAGCGTCTTACAGTATAGAGGGAACTGCTGAGCGGCAGTTAAAACGATTGTGCGAGTTTATTCAATGACGCCACAGTTCGTCGGTCGTGTGATGTGGGTAAACTGCGGATACTCCCATCCCTTACAAGTATTGAAGCGTCGCTCGAATATACCCCTAGAGGGGCTCTCTAGAGCTCCCTCTAGTGAGACCCTTCCACCAGCACTTGCGTGAGCGAGCACTTGCAGCGCTGCACCTTTACCTCTTAGCTGTTGGACACGAATGGCAGTGAAATTCTCTACCTCAAAAAACACATACTCTTTGGTTCTTTCGGTAAAGTCACGTAGGTATGAAAGCATGGCCTGCTGCTGATGCTGATGCAGCAGACCATGCTTTCCCACCTGATGACGGACGCTTGTGTTGCGCCCGAAACGTCGTGATTTATTTTATTACCTACGTGACTTTACCGAAAGAACCAAAGAGTATGGATTCCTGCGGTCACGAAAGCTTCAAATCAAGATTACTTCAAAAACACATCGCCACTTTTAATTTTCTAGTTGGTTTGGCAAGAATGCTGCCAACTGCATCACCCCCGCACCGAGACACGTGCCCCCCCTGCACGTGCGTCTCGCGGCTCGCAGCCCTCGCGAGGCGGCGGCGGCGCCACGTGGAGGCGACGCGCCACGTGCGGGCGGGTGGGCGAGTGGAGGTCGACTGCAGGCGGAGGGCGAAGCCGCCTTGTCCGGTGGGGGGGACATGAGGAGATCGTGCACGGGGAAATGTGAGCAGAGGGGTTCAGTGCAGTTGCAAGGGAAATGACGTAACGGAAGTGACGGTACGTACATACACACGCACATATATACACGCACGCATTTGTATGTATGTAGACACATACTGTACATGCATACACACATATACATCTGTGTGTAGATACGTGCATGCATGTAGGAATGTAGCTACATGCACACGTGTATATACACATGCATCTGTATAGATGCATCTGTATAGATACACATGCATCTGTATTGATACATGCACACATGCATCAATATAAATGCAGCTACATGCAGCTGTGCTCCTTATACCAACAATAGGCTGCAATGCAGATCCATCCAAAACGACGACAACATAAGAACGTTAATGAGTCCATCACGAGCTCGGATAATCACGAATACATTCGTTGTTTGTACATCGCATCCTAGCTCGCCGTACAGCCACACCGTGACACTCCTTGACCATCCTCCTGCCACTCGCTCGTCCTGTCAACCACAGCGAATGTCACTCCGCATCATGGGAACTTGGAGTGTAGCCATGAATATTGTCATTAGCAGGTTTTTATTTGACTTCGATGTTATCAACACTTGTGCGTGCAGATTCATTTTACGTACAGCGCGTTGAGAAACTTCAATATGAAAGGCGCCGTATAAAAGCGAGGTTATTATCATAACAATTATCTCGCAAATCGACCTCCGTGTTACCCCACGCTGCGTCGCAGGCGACAGTCCCCGCCGGAGCAGCAGCGGTGACCTCGACCGCGGCATCCGCGCGCCGCGAGGATCCGCAGGAGCGGCAGAGACGCCGCCACGAGGTCTTCTTCCCCTTCGCGCGGGTCACGAAGGAGACCGCGCGGGTCACGAGAACTCCTCGTGGTGGTGGTGACAGTGGCAGACGATGGGATCCGCCAACAGTGCCGCCTCCCCACCCCGCCTCGTTGCGAATAGGGGGTTCCCTGGTCGACCTGGGTCCGGTAGCACTGCAGCCATCGTCACCTGGGACCCGCGTCGCTCCTGGGTGCATGGAGCGGGCGGCGTCTCAGACGAGAACAGAGGAGGCTGCCGCCCGCAGCGTCGTTATCTGAGTCGACAGTCACCGCATTCTCCGGGTTATGAGACGCTCCGGAACAGTAAGATGCAGCCTAAACCTGTGCTCGTCGTCAATACACGTATACACATGTGGTCACACACACACGTACCGGATTATAAGACGCACCACCAACTGCTAAGCGAGATAAGGAGGGAAGAGTTTGTCTTCTAATCCGGAGGATACGGCACAGTGATTGTCATCCATCGCAAATGTAACAATCGCCAATGTAATTGCACCCTGCTGTGTACTCGCTGCGCTGTGTTCCTTCTGAAAGACTGCGAGGGTTTCTCTTGTAAGGGGACAGCCCCTGTCTGAGAGTGGCACGAGGGGCCCTGCAATCAACTTGGGCTCGGGGCCACTGCGTGAGCTGCGTGGCCGCTGTGCTCGCTGAAGCGAAGACGTCCAACCGCGCCCCTTGCGTGTGAGGAGTGACCTGGGCCTCGCTCTGTGACAAATATCGCGATAAGGAAAACGATTGTAGCGATAAAATTAAATATCGCGATAAGGAAAACTCGTGCAGCGAGCGCTAGAATCGCGTCACTCCGTGCCAATTTGAAACACTGTACATTTAAACACATTTAACCACTGTACATTGAAACACTACAATTAAACACTGTACATTTAAACACTGTACATTTAAAACAATCCACTGCTGGATGAAGGCCTCCCCCGCGCCATGTCGGCCATGGGGGCTGCTTCACTTCACGTGCTTCACCGCGCCGGTCAACGCCGCCTGGTGAAGTGGAATATATTTATTTATGTTATCACACTTGCTCCGTCTCAGACGGTCTGTCTTTAAGTTTTACATATAGGCTTTCACGACCAATATTATTCAATCAGAATTAGTTTATTTATGGTGAGATCGCGTGGCTATAATGTCAATTATTTTACTGTAGCCCTCCACCACCCGACAGAGGCAATAAAGTTGTCACGTGGGCACAAGGTCGGTCGCTTCGCAACATTCCCTGCGCTTTGCTGACAAACCAAACCGGTGGGCTCGTTTGCCCTCACGTAACTTCATTTGATTGACTCTGTCGGGTGGTGGAGGGTTATAGTTAAACAATTTGCATTATACCTTCACAATGTAACCCAACAGAAACTATGAATTGTGATCCACCCTGTTCATTCTCTTATCCCTAAAGCTATAATAATTATAATAATGTACAGCCCTTTGCCAGCCACTTTTGTGTTCTCCAGCTTGATGCACTCATCATCTAAAAGCATGAAAAAGCATGACTTTTAACACGTTATATAACAGTATGAAAGGCTTCTTCATACCCGCACTGACCAGCATGGTGAAGTATGATCCAACACAGCGTGAGGAGGCCCTCATCCAGCAGTGGATTGACAACGTGCTGTACGATTCCTATCCGAATTTAATTGCAGGTTTATCGTTTTATTTTACAACAATTATTCTATACCGTGGTGGTGCCATGGCCTTTCCGGAGCGCTGTGCAACCGTTCTATTTGTTACTGGCCGCTTGGTGCTTTTGGCGCGTGCTCGGAAACAGATATGACACGAGATCTCCTCTCTTTAATGTTTAAACGCGGCTGCTGAGCACAGGTCCAATGACCCATAAACGTGAAGCGGCCAGCTACAAACGGCACTATCAAACTTGCAATAGGTACTCTTTGGTTCTTTCGGTATCGTCACCATACTCCGTCATCCCACCTGATGACGGTATGGATTCCTGCAGTCACGAAAGCTTCAAATCAAGATTGCGATAGGTAATCGTTAACAACACGCGTGTTGTATTGAGCAGGGCTATGATGAGAACTTGGGAACAGGGACCATGGGAGGGGGACTCCAACGTGGAGCGGTGCGAGGGAAGAAGCAGAACGAGAAGCGCTGCGAGTCGCAGTGCGGGGAGTGAACACGGCACAGGCCGAACCCTCGACACACGAGCAGGAACCGACGGGTGGAGTTCGCGAGATCGGTGATCGCAGTAGTAGCGAGAGAAGAGGAGGCGAGAGAGTGACTTTGAATGAATCGGTGAGAGCTGGATCATCAACCAACCCGGCTGCTGCTGTACGTTGAACTCCATCACGTGTAGCGAGGTGCGAGCTGCGTGCTCCACGCCGCATGCGCCTTGCCACGCTCGTTCTCGTTGCTGCGACAGTGCACTTAGAGGCGGCGTTGCTCGAGTTCCGCGCGTGACTCTGGGGCCCCGTGTGGCCGCGCTGTGCTGCTGGGGAGCGCTCTCGCCTGCAACAACGAAAGCTCGCGGTTTCGCATTCCGTCTCTTTCGGCTTTCGGGTGAGGCTGGGATTTCCTCTGAGCGCATCGCGAAGCTCCGCTGCTGGCAGTAGTGCGCGGACCGTCATCGTGCCACCACCTGGTGTCACCTGGAGACGTTGCTGGCACCCGTCCAGCACCACCGGACTTGCCACCTGCCCCATGCGCCACCCACACACGTGTAGTGGTGATAACTACTCGCTGTTCGCAAGCTGTGAGAGAGCGGATCGAAAACAAGGTTTTCCCGCTCAATCAAACGGTCAGGGTCAAATGGGGTGAGGTAGGATCCAAACGCCAGATTGGGAAGGACCAATCGGAGGGTTCCACAAGGTGGCCGGGGATTGGACAACCCGGCCACGAACAGGTATAAAAGCCAGAGCGCTGAGAGCTCTTGGCCAGTTCTGCTACACGAAGACCCAAGTCGGCCGTAGACAGGACCCTGGGCCAAGCCTTCCAGCCCTTCTCAGGGCTGGGGCTCAGAGTAACCAGTGGTCAGGGGAGATAGTTCCTGGATATGACCCTGGCTCCCAGCCTTCCCGCCCTTGTGAGGGCGAAGGTCCTGAGCGACCAGTGGTCGGGGACCCGCCGGGTCAGCGGCGGGTCAGTGTGCCTCCCCTAGGTTCCAGCCGGAGGACGCTAGGCTAGCGGGGAGATTAGATAGACAGCAAGTCCGGAGGCTGTACCTCCGTAGAATAGGAGCGAAGTGTGAGTGTGAGCTGTGCAGGGTCAGGAGGCTGCACCTCAGGTTAACGGGTAAGGGGACCGTATAACCATTGTGTGTTAGGACTGTGTAATTAAGACAATAAACAGTGTGTGCCATAAAGAAGTTTATTAGTCCGTCCTTTACAACACTACACACGCATCCAGCAGCCGCCTGCACCACGCGCCGTGTCCGTCTCGCACCCATCCATCTCTCACTCACAACGTCTGACGCCCCTCTCTATCCATGATCTAATGAGCAGGATGATATTATTATGTAGGACATGGATCAGAAATTATACACCGTGACAACGTAAGGTTACAGAGGGACATACAGGGACAAACCCCTAAGGTTATCGAGAACACCAGAGTGTGCTGTTAACAGCACCACACAGGTCGTCTTTGTCTTCCTACTTGTATTGTTTACACATCTGCGACCATGTTATCCGTGGTAGGGAATCGAACCCAGCGCCACCAGCACGCTGACTACGCAGCCCCGCTGAGTCATGTCAAGAGACGTCAAGAGAGCACCGCCCCGTACACGGAGTATAAATACCCTGGCTGTGGCCCGCTCACTGAGAGAACAGGGTGGTCTTGTTGTGTGCCGTGCAGACGCGCGTTTGTGAGGTGCTGGTCAGCAGAGGCATTAGGGCACGAATTGTGTTTTACGTTTTAGAGTGAACCTCCGACTCTGCCTGATATGGCCGCACAGCGTGAGGTAGCGGTGGTGGTGGCCATGGTGGTGGCGGTCGGCACGATGACATCATTCAAAGCTGCATCTGGTAAGATGTTCCAACGCGTCACTATCCAACTACAGTCATTCTCGCTGCCAGCTCTCTATCCCTGCTCTGATGAAGAACTATTTCCGAAACGGAAGCCGTAGGTTTGCCACCTGTACGTTACTAGTGTGGACCGTACGTGTATTCAGATGTCATGTCCGCCACGCCTCGGCAGTGGTTTGACTCTGAAAGGGCTTTGCGTTATTCGGCGCCGTTGTTCCCGGCGCGCGTGTTGCGGGATACGCCTCTGACGTGCGGCGCAGCGCTGGTGTCCGTGCTCAGAGGAATTCAAACGCGGCGCTGCTGGACTCGGCCGACGCTCCCCACAGAGAAGTCGGTCCGCTTGGCCAGTCCCGCCTGTGGTAGTGCGTCTTGGTGTCTAAATCTTTAATTTTGTATGACTTTAGTATAAATGCATGTTAATTTTGATTCATGTTGTTTTTTTCTGACTTTATGTGACGAAAAGACACAAATTCGCCCGTTTTCTCATTGAAAATAGGTAAATTTCAAAATATCATGTCCTGGTCACAAAAGCAAAAATTTGTGGGGAATAATAAAATTTTCTGTACTTTTGAGGCAGAAGCAATTAGGAAATAACACTACCCAGGAACAAAATTTGTTTGTTACACTGGAATCAAACCACTGGGCGAGACACCACAAGTAACACGACATCGCCAAGGCCATAGGAAGTGGAAAGTCAAACGACGCAGACAGAGCGCGTGTGTGAGCGCGAGGCTCTGTCGGGCAGCGGGAGCGATCGGTCTCGGTTTAGAGCAGTGGCACAGCGGTTAGCGTGCACCCGAGTTCGAGTCCCCGGTCAGGGTTACCATCGTTGGCAAGTTCCATGAAACCGGCCCCGTGCTATTCCGCCTGCACCAGCCTCACACACCAGCGTGGTGAAGTAGGTCCAACACCCCTGCCGCGACTGATCTGGCGGGCGGAGGCCTTCATCCAGTGGTGGGTTGAGAGTGGCTGGAATATTTTATTATGAAATGGTTCCTCGCTCGTGTTTACAAGTGCGCGTAGTCACTTTAAGATGTTTCTTGTTCATGTTTTTGTTTGTTGCGGTTGCACCCGATTCAAGAGCCGAATGGCTCACAGGGCTATACCTAATAAATAAACTGAAACATTGTGAATTAAAAAATTACATTTATGGGTACCCATTCAAGTGTGCGTATTAATATTTATTCTGTACTCATATGTGGGTACCTATAGATTGAATTAGCTCAGGGCTGAGGGTGGAGAGGTTTTTATTTTAATGGGACGAACGAGGCACAGTGTTCATGAATCCATTGCGAGATCATTTTTCTGAGGCGTTGTGGATATCAGTCTAAACAATGGGCAAGTTTCTTAATGGGTGGACAACCGCAAATCGATGGACAGACAACTTCTGTGCGGTGGGTAAAGTGTGGGTGAGCCCATCTCTTCCAAGATGTCTGGCCAACGTGGAAGAGTAGGCCAAAGCCCACGAGAGGGAGCGCTGTGGACCTCCCTGAATTGGGGGACCTACCGCCAGCAGTGGCGAGAGCTGGCGACTGCCGGGTTGCACCTTTACCCTTCACATCGCTCTACTCTACTAACACGGATCTCGCACAACAACACAAACGAGAGAAGAAAAGAACTCGAATGAGCCATGGCGCGGTACTGAATCCCAGTGGGCGATGGGCGGGTGGGAGAGAGAGATGGGTGGGTGGTGTTGGGCGAGTGATTGCCCGAATCCGTCTGTTCCCGGGCGGGGCGAGGGGTTTCCCGCCGCGTTCACCCGGCACGCGCCCCTCGTGCGGGCAGCGCGCCCGTTGTTCCACGGCGCGCGTCTCGCGGTCCATCCCCTCCAGCAGCCACCTCCAATAGAGGCACTGCCACAGCAACGTCGCCTGATAGTCAATGAGGTGGGAGCGAGCGGTGGCAGAGTGGTTAGTGCACTGTTACGCTCTTTACCTGGCCCCTCGTAGCCACGAGCTCGATCCCTGACCTCGAGTTTAATTCCCACCCACGGCTTGCACCAGTGGCACCGATTGAACATCACAACGTGGAGGAGGACTTCATCCAGCACACACTTGACACAGAGCCGTGGTAACCATGGGTAGTGAATGCTCATTTAGGGATCTTTCAATCGATCCACTGCTGGATGAAGGCCTCGGCCAGCTGAGTTGGTTATGGGTTCTCATTATCCTCCCAGGCTGTGTCCACCACGAGGTGTTGTTACCGTGAGAGCGATTGGCTTCAGCGCTACCGCTCGATGCGCGTTGTTGCTGCGTGTGCCGCGCGTCTCACGCAGTCTGTGCCCTGCTGCCCTCGTCTTGCAGAGCCCTCGGACGAAGAGATCGTGAACAAATGCGGCTTTTCTCTCCAGGCGATCCACGGTGAGTGAGTACCGGCCTATTGAGAGTGAGTGCTGGCTCCTGTGAGTGAGTACCGGCCTATTGAGAGTGAGTACTGGCTTCAGTGAGTGAGTACCGGCCTATTGCGAGTGAGTGCTGGCTCCTGTGAGTGAGTCAGGCCTATTGAGAGTGAGTACTGGCTCCTGTGAGTGAGTACCGCCTAATGCGAGTGAGTACTGGCTCCTGTGAGCAAGTACCGCCCTGTTGCGAGTGAGTACTGGCTCCTGTGAGTGAGTACCGCCTATTGCGAGTGAGTACTGGCTCCTGTGAGCAAGTACCGCCTATTGCGAGTGAGTACTGGCTCCTGTGAGTACCGCCTATTGTGAGTGATGGTGCATGCTCCGTGTCACCCAGGGCATGTGCACAGTGCATGTGGTGGCAGTGGCGTTGTGTGTGTACACGTTGATGTGTATACAGTGGGGAGCGGTAACGTCGTAGTGAGCGCATTGTACCACCAACCTGGCTACCTAAGTTAGATTCCGCTCATGGCCATGAACAGTGGCAAATATTTGAACTGGTCCTGGGCCTCCCCTAGGTCGACTCATCCATACAAATAAGTCCACACACAAACACGGGGGTATTTAATGCATCGTAAAGCATGATACGGTGTTCAATTAAGAGGACACAACGGAGTTTTTTCTGCGTTTACGCTAATGTGTGTGTACATACACACATGCAGACACACAGACACAACACACATACACATATATAATAGTCCAGATCTGTCCTTCTGTGACTGTGATTAACGCCCCCGGATTGGTTGAAGTGCATCACGTGACCGCGAGCAAGCAGCCAACCGGAGGTGCGCCCCTCCAAAGGCTGTGGTTGTGCAGGGGCACAACCACAATGACAAAGGCAACTTAACAAAATCTTAAAAATACACGAAGCTTGTAGAGGTGCTTGCTGGGACTTGCACTGAGACAGAGGGGCCATCTGGAAACATTGCACTGCCTGTTAACAACGTTACGTCGGTTTATGATGGGGTCGCTAGGCAACAGACTTGACAGATCCCTTTCTTCTCATGAGACCTACAGATAGTGAACGGCGTGAAGGAGGTCCACACGGGTAAACGTGTCTCGGGTACTGAACTCACAGGGTTCGAGATTCTGCCTCGAACCGTGGAGAATCGCCACGTGCACAACCCATGAAAGCCACTGCAGAGAGGAAGTTGGAGTTCCATGCAATCCAAGAATTAGAACTTCCTCTGTTCGGTCGCTCCGCAGCCACGAAAGTTGTCTCTTTGTCACGTTCCATCAGAGAGCAGCGCTCAACAAATAAAACAAAAACACGAAGCCACAAGGGACATTCAAAACTTGTCAGCTTATTTATTTAGTCCATTACCGGGCTGCCGCGCTGGGAGATCGAACTTAACGGGCGACCTCTGGACTGCAGGGTCCATGGGACCGATTATTGTGGGAAGCTCGCGACGGTGGCGAAGGCCCGTGCCGATCGCGCGGCAGCACCGCTGGCCCCTCGCTCCGTGCGCTGCCGGCCTCACTCTAAGCCGGGCGGCTCTCAGCTCCCCGGGCCGCACCGGCCCCTGGCGCCGGCTCTCGTTCCACCGTCAATCACGCGCGGCCTTTGAACTAATGGAACAAACTGCATGGAGCAGCGTAGACTAAACGTCACAAATCTGGCTCAGTAATTCACGGCGTGGTGAAGTAGTGTGTCGTGACGCGTGTGTATGTCGTGACGCGAGTGTATATGTCTTAACGTGTGTGTGTGCATGTGTCTTTGCCTGGCACAAGCGTCGTGGTGACGTCACCGCCACTGTGGCGAATGGCGGTTGTTGTTGTTGCACATGCAGCGGTTAATTCGTTACACTATGAACCCGGCGAATCGAGTTTGATTTCTGTTCACGGCCACCAACAGTGACGAATATTTTAACCGGTCATGGGCCTTCCCTAGGTCGACTCAGCCTCAAACGAGTACCTGGTACGGTGTGTAAACATCGCCACTATGGAGACATTAGTGGCCAGGCTTGGTGCTAACTTCCACAAAGTCTGCTTTTGCTATAAGGGAGATATTTGTCTTTGCACCACGAACCTGGCAGCCCGAATTTGATTCTGAGCCATGGCTAAGATGAGTGGCGAGCGATATCCGCACCAGTCTTGGACCTCCCCAAGGTCGACTCGGGCTTAAATGAGTACTCGCTGCGGCGTGCGATCAGCGCTGGACAGCAAATGTGGCCGGGTGTGGAGGGAGCCACCCCACTTTGTGTGCCGTGCCAGCCTTCATCAGAGCTCACGAACGGCACTCTCTCCAACAGCCTGTTAAGGCTACATCGGGGCCCTTTGTCTTTGTACTTCTCTGTGTCTTTGTGTGACTGTGTGCATTTGTGTGTACATGCCTGTGTTGCACCTGTGTTGTAATATCTAACATACAGAGAAGTCGTTTTGGTGGTTTCAAAATATATAATTGTCCGCTCAGGAAGTGGATTGGTACTTCTGCTGTAATTCACAGAAGTTGAATCTGAATCTTAATTCCGCTTCTGCGACATGTCGTCAATGTGGTGGCCAAACATCCCCTGTTGAGTATCCCCTCTGATCCCGTCACGTGCTGGCTGCATCGGCCAAATGGTCGTGTGGATTTCCCCAAGTCCTCCAGTTTTCCCTCCACATTTATAAACATGCGTTTAGAGTATTTGCCTGATGTATATTTACACGTGATAAGTCACTTTGCTGAGCTATCATTTGTGGCCAGGTCGCTTCTGAAAAGAGCTATACAGCTCAGTGGGCCTTGGCTGGTAAAGTAAAGAAAATAAATGAGTGACGTGGGCGTAGCGCTCTGGCGGGGCGCTGCGAGGCAGACGGCTCTCACGGAGCGGTGGGGACGCCGAGAGCCTCGCAGTGGCAGGTGGCGTAATTTACCTGACTCAGGAAATGAGCACGCTCATTCGTGTTACAATGCGTGATACACAAAATATAATACAAAGTGTCATCTACGTATCGGGAAACTGCATTGATTTGTGAAGCAGTCTCGCCGTAAGACGCAGGGCAGGCTGGCAGCGTGGCTGCGCTGAATGGGCAGTCGGGGACGGCGAATCTCCTCTCTCCCTCCCCCGGTGGTTCAATACATTGACGCGAATCAGGGTCGTGATTAATAATCGATTGTCTATTTTTAACACTGTGGTGAATTTATCGGCCAATGAGTCGTATGGTCCTATTTACACAGCAGTTTTATTGAGACGAAAAGCAACCGATCCCTAATCACGTGATCGATGTGCGAACCGCGGGAAATTGGGGAATCGATATAGTTTCTACCCCCCCCCCACGTCGATTGCTAACCTCTCCATCCCGATGCATCTCTTCTCTGCTTCAGAATGCAAATACACGAAGTGCCTCGAAGCCTCACAAGTTTGCCAGATGAGGACCGGCAGGAAAGCACCGATTCAGGTGAGGGAGACTCTGAGTGGTACCAGGCCAGGTGCACGTGGCCTGCATCTTGCGCGGGAGATGCACGGTGACACGAGGGCCCAACCATCCCTCACCCCACATGGCGAAGCACATCGATCCCGGATCCTTCTGCACTCATCGCTGGCCACCTCTCCCTTCGTCTCACTATCTCACTACCGCATTCTCCACGATCTCTGCTATCTCTCCCTCTTTATCACTCCCTCCACGCTGTCTCCTACCTTTCCCCTCTGATCTCACTCTACTCCCCTCCACTCTCTCCTACCTCTCACCTCATCTACTGCCCTCTCTGTACTCTCCACTCGGCTACCAAGGCTTTCTATCGAAGCCTCCCAGTCAACCTTCCCTCCGTGGGAGGTCCATCAGCTCGCTGCCCTTGAGAGCCACGTGTGGCCGATGCCTCGGCTGGAACCCAGGGGGCGATCGGCTGTGCCGGCTCCGCGCTCTGATCTCCGAGCCAGCAGCCGTACGAGTTCGCTCTTCGCAATGGTGATGGGGGAGGAGGCTTGGGGGCAGTCACAGCCCCTGGGCGCGGCACAAAGTGGCTCGGTTCCATCAAGAGCTCTAAGAGAGTCCACTTATCAATTGAAACATTTGCAAACTTTAATTAAAGAGGAACAAGTCAACCCTTCCAGGCATCTGTTACGAAAGTTAACTTCTCTGCTGAGTGAAAGCGTGTCCCTATTTTAGGCACATGTTACATGAAGTGGAATCACGCTTGTGCAATGTTATCCAATGCTCATGGTTTCCAAACGAACTTTAACCACCTGCCACTGGACACCACGCAGCCAAAATGCATCCTGCCACCCACAACAGCTGTGAACAGGCCACAGGACCTGGTAGTCTGTTGTACAATGGTTCCACGCTTGCGGTAAAGCAACCATCAGTTTCTTATTTAGTTCTACACAACTTTCTGTTTAACGTCTTAAACCACTCGTGTCTCATCAACGTAAATTTAAAAGGTAGGTTTCTGAAATACTTGCGATCCCATATTTGTTGTGGTGAGTCACATTTGGAATTTTTATGCCAAAATTATTGTCATGAACCCTGCACCACCCGACGTGATTATCACCTTTACAAATATCATATTTGCACGTGCCAATATATGATCACATTCTTCTCGCTCGCTCCCTGTGCTGCAGAGTGTCAGATGCGACTTGTATGGAGGTCAAGACGAAGTGCGAGGCGCCACTCAACAAGAACCTCTCGGTGCTGAAGGTGAGAGACGGACGGCTCTGAATCGAAAAGTCGACTTCTGGTTTTCAAGTCCAGGGGACTCAGCCATTGTACAACGGCAGCAGCAGCTGATACACAGGGTCGATTATAATTGAATTTCATCGTGCCCCTGCATTGGAACAATTCAAGATTTGCTTGGGGAGGGGTGGGGGTTGGAATTGAATCTAAAATAAAGCCGCCCACGACAGTAGTTGCCATGTTGTGATTACTCACGCCCGCAGTTAGAGAGCGGTGATGCATCTGAGAGGCTCTCACGTGGCCATGTGATGGACACAGTCCCTCGTGTTAAAGCGCTCGTGAACTGTGCCCCAGGACCGTCAGCACCTCGCCTGGGCCATGTGCGTGTGTGCCGTGCGCTGCATTTCTAGCGCTGTGCAGCGTGCACACTCAACTCTCTCGGCAGGTGCTGGGAGCAAACGGGCTAAACCCTATTTGGAAATGATGCTATGAGTAGGTAAAGAATTCTAGAGTGACACATTAAACTAAAATGCATGCTCAGTAGGCATTTGTTGGGCAGAATTCAATGTGTTCATTGCACAGTAGCAGTGCATGTTCCCTGCTATGACTAACGGATCGGAGACCTGAACAATGACACAGGAAATTGAACACAATTCTGAAAAGTGTGAAACAGAAGTGCATCGCAAGACACGTACTAATCATTACAAGAGACAAGAAGAGAAACACGTGGATTGGAGAATGCACGCGCGTTAGAGAGAATACACGCGAGTTAGAGGGACCGTCTGCATGCTGTGCACTGCCTGTTCCGAGTGTGCATGCACTGTCACCCCAATAAACCCGTAACACCTGGGTATCTTCCCCAATGCATCCTTTTACCCACGTTTATCCACAATTAACTTTGCAAACTGATGGATTTATTTTTGCGGATAGTCGCAAATAATACTTTTATCCAACAGTGCTTCAACATAATGGCAGAAAAACATATCACTGCGTACCACGATGTAATAATCACTCGTGACTGTCACAGTGCTACATGGCTGTCTCTGTCACAACAAGACACAAAGTTACCCCGTCCAGCCATACAGACCGTGGGGGAGAGTGCTGTTAGTGAGCGCCTTTAAGGACGGCAAGACACGCGAGGGGAGGTGTGGTCATGCTACCCGAGTAGCCTCCTCCATGTTGTATTTATTCACTGCACGGGGTAATACTGAGTCAACCTACTGCCTCCCAAAGGCGCTGGGGTGGGGGGTGGATTCCACCTGTAGCTGGATTGCTCAGACCATGATGGCTCCATCTCAGTGTAAGCACCAACCCCACCTCCAAGTTGCTTGATCCCACGTGGAGCGAAATGTCGGACGTGATGCTGAAAACTCGCGGCACAACAACGCAAAAACACATCAGAGAGCAACTAATTACTATTTACTTTCACTCCTAGATCTCTTAGAAAGAACAGAGCCACATAATATCGCATTGTGACGTCTGGAATTGGCTGCACAGCCCTTTGCCCTTTACCCATCAATTACGATTTTACACGACCACGAGAGGGCGCTGTCTCCAGCTCTATGAGAGAGAGTGCTAACTTGATGCTGAATTGGCTGAGAGCTTGGGCCTCTTATCAATTTACGAGCAAAAGGCTGGACCAATAGAAGACACGACGTGCATCATAACGATCAAAGTGTATCTGCGGCTGATGTAAAATGTGTGGTGTCGTTTCTGACACCGGTACGCAGTGGGGTAGTCACGCACGTGCACTGCACCCCGCACACGGCGGGAGCCTCTCAATGTTAACAATAAACATCGAAAACAATAAACATCGCACTCCCAGCGCATCAACGTTGCTGCCTCGCTGTCAGCGGCGTCTCCACGCTGCCCTGAGACGTCCCCGTCTCATGCTGTGTGGCACTGTGCCGCGTCTACTGCAGCAGGGGATGTGCAGTGCAGAATTGTCTCGGAGCTGTTGGTGGTTCCCATGGTGTTTTTGTACCTTTCTCTTGCATTGCTTGTTCATGGAGTTGTCATATAGACGACGACATAATGAACAACACGGCCTGTGAATGATGATCTCCAATGGGTCTACAGGGACACCCCACTGTGAATGAGCTACAATGGGTCTACAGGGGCACCCCACTGTGAATGAGCTACACTGGGTCTACAGGGACACCCCACTGTGAATGAGATACAATGGGTCTACAGGGGCACCCCACTGCTGCTATTTCGAGGACTCTGTGTGGGCGTTCAGAGCGGGCGGCGCGCTCGCCGAGGTGTCTGTAGC
This sequence comes from Lethenteron camtschaticum, assembly GCA_018977245.1. Taxonomy (NCBI): domain Eukaryota; kingdom Metazoa; phylum Chordata; class Hyperoartia; order Petromyzontiformes; family Petromyzontidae; genus Lethenteron; species Lethenteron camtschaticum. The sequence goes on along the minus strand of MU249573.1, from coordinate 4,995,986 downwards.
CCCGGGGGTTTTAGCGGCGCTGCAGCTGCCCTCACGCCGGGCGAGCACATTGGCTCTGGCGGCGGTAACACGGTCGGCGCTCCCGGCCCCCTCTGTGCTGCTCTCAGTGTGCGAGGGGATGGCTTCGACCGCAGCGACCTGGACTGCCTCCTCCTGCACAGGAAGTCGATGGCGGAGCTGACCGGTGAGCTGGGACCTCGGCAGCATTGACACTTCGAGTACACACACCTGCACGTGTACACACTCACTCACACCTGTCCATGTGTAATGCGAGCGTAATTGGCCAGGCCGGATGTGATGATCCGCGAGGGAGGAGTCAGGGTCACGTGGGAGAGGGAGGAGTCAGGGTCACGTGGGGAGAAGTTATAGCGAGGAGACAGGAAGAGATCTGGGCAGTCGAGGGAGTGAAGAGGGGAGACCACGTTGGGCGGTCGCCGTGCCTCAGCCTGGTGGCTGAGGGGCTCATGACGGCGCCAGCCAGCGGGGTGAGGAGAGAGCAGAGTGCGTGGGGCGCACAGGGCGTGCAGGGGTTGCACGGAGCAGCCGAGTAGCTGCAGACTAGCGGAGGCTAGCACAGGGCGTGCGAGGTTGCACGGAGCAGCGGAGTAGCTGCAGACTAGCGGAGGCTAGCAGAGGGTGCGAGGTTGCACAGGGCAGCAGAGTAGCTGCATAGAGAGTGCGCGGGGCGCAAGGAGAGACGGCGCTGGACCGAGGAGGAGGCCAGCGGGGTGAGCGGAAGACGAACACAAATAAAGGACGGAGATCAACATCGTGTGACGGAGTCCTTTATTACACATGTACACACACTCACTCACACTTGTCCATGTCCACTCACTCACACATGTCCATATACACTCACTCACACATGTACATGTACACACACTCACTCCTGTCAATGTACACACACTCACACCTCTCCATGTACACTCACACCTGTTCATGTACACACACTCACTCACACCTGTTCATGTCCACTCACTCACACATGTACACTCACTCACACATGTCCATGTACACACACTCACACCTGTCCATGTACACACACTTTCACTCACTCACACCTGTGTACCTACACACCAGCCCATTCCACATACCTGCACATACACACCTACCCAGGTACACACACCTGTCCAGATACACACACACTTCCTCCTGTCTACCTGTCCACCCATACACCTGTCCACCTGTACATCTCCACCCCTGTTCATGAGTACACCCTCCCCTGCCCACATGTTAACCCACACACCTACCTAGCTGTCATGGACGCATACCTGCACAGCACAGACATGGCGACCCCACACGTAAGTACTTCAATGCATAAATTCACAAACATTACCCACACAACACTGGTCTGTGAGGCTAGTGGGCGTGTGTGTTTGTGTGTATGCACATGGGGGAGGTGTGGCGGCAGGGCGGTTAGCGCGCTGCGCTACGATCTCGTGCGACCTGGGTTCAATTCGCGCTCACGGTCAACAGCAGTGACGATTATCTTAACCCTTTCCTGAGCCTCCCTTAGGTCGACTCAGCCTCAAATGAGTACCTGCTATGGTGTGTAAACATCGGTGCTAGGGAGACAAAGCGGCCAGCAGTGGTGCTGGCCACTCACCCTCTCGGGTGCCGTGCCGGCTTTCTTCGGTGCTCGCTAACAGCATTTGCTCCTACAGTCTGTTAAAGCTATACGGGGGATCTTAGTTTTTTTATGAATGTGCGGGAGTGGTGGCATAGTGGCTTGCGCACTCCATCATCAACCCAGTGAGATGGGGTCAACTCCTGAGCAGGGCTAACATCAGTGCATGTCGTGTCTCCACTTGTCCTGGACCTCCTCTAGGTCCACTCAGCCTTACAATGGTACCTATTACAGTGTGTAAAACATGAGCACTGCGGAGACAAAGATGGCCGCGCACGATTCTGGCCACACCACCCTCGGGCGCCGTGCCCTTCTCCATAGCTGCCCAGTGGCAACAGCTGTCCTAACAGTCTCTGAGTGAACGCGCGCGATCTTTGTGGGTGTGCGCGTGTGCGAGCAGATTGCAAGGCTCAGGGCTACTTGAAGGTCAAGCGCGAGTGTTTCAACAAGGTGTGGTCGAACATCGTCCGCACTCAGGGTGAGTGCGGCGGTGCTGCTGGCATCTCATCGCGCCCGCTCCCGTGGGCCGGGGCTGGCCCAGTGCGCTCCGTGTGCCGGCTGCCCGTGAGCGGCGCCCAGCGGCACCGCTCAGGGCTAACCTGGCGTGATCCTCGCTCCCTCGCAGGGGAGACGCCACTGCCGTCCATAGCCACAGGCGCAGCGCGTAGTCGTAGCCGTAGCGGTCATCGGCGCACCACCGCGATGTGAACTCTGCAGCCCGAGGTCCATTCAAAAGCCACGGAGAACGTCGGCGGCGAGTGGCATTTCAACCGGTCCTGGCACCTTCACGAATCTATAATGACCAGCATGGTGAAGTATGGTCAAACAACACCCATGACCGACACGGCGTGGGGAGGCCTTTGTCCACAAATTGACTGTAAATTGTTTTGCATTCACTTCAGATCCCCCTTAATTACAGAGCCTTCCACTGTGAATATCACCAAATGATGCCCAGTATTGCCTGAATTGTGTCTCCCATAAAATCAAATCGTTAACTCGCATAGCTACGTAGGGGTCGTCATTAGTACAGTCTTGAAGTTCATTATATAAAGTACTTTAGGAATAAGAAAAGTCCATACAATATGGTGGTTGATCAAATGTGTTTCTTGGCCATTGTGAGATTCAACAAAAAGTGCCACTCCATCTGCTGCTGTGAAATGTAACACACCACACGGGTTGCATCCCTATGCAGTAGCTCCTGTGAACACAATGTGTGTGCTGCGTTAGCTCTGGCGAGGCTTGCAAGGAACTGAGGGGTTTTGAACAATTCCCATACGGCCTGAAGCACCGCTCCCCATGCGGTTCAGGCAAATTGTCAGGCACCGTGCAGTAGAGCAGGACGCACTCCCGGTGTGTGTTCCACTGCCCAAAGAGACACTCGTGTATCGTACTGCATCGCGTTGTGATAGCCTGAGCTGTGTGGTGTTAGTGTGAGGAGGGGAGCCCCACAGGACGTGAAGTGGAGATTGGGTCACAGCGGGGTATGGGTGAGACCGGGGGTGCCTGGCTGTGTGGACGAGTGGTGGTGCAGTGGTTAGCGCACCGTGCTCTGCACCTGGTAACCAGAGATTGATGCTCGACCACGGTAGCGATCAGTGGGGAGTAAATTCTGAACCAGTCCTGGGCCTCTGTTGTGCAATGTGTAAACGTTAGCACTGGGTAGCCACACGACCCACTCATGTGACACGTCAGTCTTCATAGGTGCTCACTAACAGCTCTTGCCCCACGAGTGTGGTGACGGCTGTACTAGCGGTGCGTGTCTTGTGTTTCACCCTCCTCCCAATGCAGCTGAAGCCCTGCTGAAGCGGCCGCACGTCTCTGACGACCTTGTGGGTGAGTAGCTCTCCTCCAATCCCACCACAGCTGACCAACCCTCACCCACCCATCCACACCTCTACTGTCATGTCTGCAGCGTGCCCCATCTGTTGGTGTTCCCATGCCATCTCAACTGCCCAGGCCCGACTTCCACCATTATAACCAATTTGATTACTTGGTAAAGGCCACCACTGGCCAATTCGAGTGTCTTTTACAGGAGCCAAGAGCACAGTTGGTCTCTTTATTGAACCTGAACAAACTTACCACCATCGCCAAAACCATCAAAGCACTTTCCAAACTTCACCTGACCACTAACAACCCCCGTGCTTCAGAGTCAGGGACATTTATGTCTGTGAAATAGTGTACACGTATATTGCATTGTTGTTTTGAAATTAGCAACATCCCAATGCAGGATTGTCCTAAAGAATAAGCACCAGACTGAGCAAGGTTTACCTGGGTTTAATAATCGTCACTGTTATTCGAGAGCGTGCTGTCATTGCTGCGAGTGCCTCTGTGTGAGCGTTTTTCAGTCACGTCTCTGTGCGTCCACTGTGCAGAATGCGCGCTCAACAGCTGCTTCAACAACACTGAGTGCTTCCACAACTACCACCACGAGCTCGCTCAGAACCCCGGTGAGCAAGGAGGTCCTTCCTTCCCCCCACCCATGCCTCCACAGCTCCCACTCCCTCCACTCCCCCTAGCCCCCGTGAGCCGAGGCTGGCCGTGTTGCGAGCGCCCTGGAGACTGAGAGCGCGATTCCCGTGTAGGGCAGGGAGACTGATTAGGGCTGTAGGTACACCGCGTTTATCCATCGACTCATTCTGACTCTTAATGCTCACGATACATGCATCGACATGCTTGCATAATAATTCGTGTTTTTATATTTATATGTCTGTGTGTGGCTATCTCTCACTGGGTGCCCTGTGTGTGTGTGGATATCTCTCACTGGGTGCCCTGTGTGTGTGTGGACATCTCTCACTGGGTGCCCTGTGTGTGTGTGTGTGGATATCTCTCACTGGGTGCCGTGTGTGTGTGTGGATATCTCTCACTGGGGCCCTGTGTGTGTGTGGATATATCTCACTGGGTGCCCTGTGTGTGTGTGTGCCTCGTGTGAAGCGTCTCACCGGGTGTTCAACCTCACGCTGTGCGCGTTCGTCTCCACCGACTACCCACTCGGTGAGTCCCGCACCGTGAGCCCCTCGCGGACACACGGACAACACCCAAGTATTTGTTTTTAAAACCTAAGCCACGTTCCTAAGCGCAGCACCCAGGCCAGGGTGAAAATCCGGGGTGAGTGGCTGAGCGGTGGCCGTGCCTCACCACGTGCTTGCGCTGTCTCCTTCTTGGTGTCATTGTCCCTCGGTGCAGAGTGCGACCACCGCAACTGCACTCTGGACATCGCCGCCTGCAAGCACCTGGACACGGCGAACATGTCGGGTACGAACGCGCACGCACGCACATGCGGTCTGGAGCACACGTAACACGAGTACACGCACTCGCGGCCTGGAGCGTATGCAAGCACGAGTACACACAACACGCGCCGTCAATGCTCACGATTCGTCGAACAGGATCGATCCCTGTGCTCTCCGCACAATGTGGAAGCGTTCGCGTGGGAATCGTTGAAGTGTCATTATAGCCAAATTATGTGCGTATAGAGGTGGAGTGGCGGTGCAGTGGTTAGCGCACTGCGCGATGTAACCCGGCAAGTTCGATTTCCAGCCACGGCTAACATCGTGACGAGCGGCATCTGACCCGGCATTGGGTTTCCCGTCAATTCAACCAGCAGTGGCCAGCGCGGTGAACTATGGCTAAACAACCCCGTGACCGACGGCGCAGGGGTCATTTTATCCAACAGTGGACGGACAAAGCGCTGTTCACTGCCATGGTCGATGTGACACTCCTCGCTTGCATGGAACGGTTTCCCCTGCAGTGGAGAGTGCAGGGCGAGTGTCGCTGCACGGCGCTGAGCGGGGACCGAGCGTGGGGGGGGGGCTCACGCCGGGCCCTCCCTCTTTAAAACGACTCTGGCTGCGACGGTGGTGCGCTCGTGTGAATGCGTGTGTGTGTTGACACTGTGTGTGTGTTGACACTTTGTGTGTGTGTGTGAATGTGCGTGTGTGTGTGTTGACACTCGTGTTTGTATTTGTGTCTCTACCAGCTGGAGCTGTGGTTGCAGTGGTGGTGGTCGTTCTGGTGGTTCCGGTGGTACTGGTTCTGCTCATCCTCTACTTGCGAAGACGTGAGAACCAGCACTTCAGATGTGTTCACACAAAAANCAAAGATTCCCCGTATAGCCTTAACAGACTGTTGGAGCAAGTGCTGTTAGCGAACAACTATGAAGGCTGGGACGGCACACGAAGGGTGGGTGGGTGGCCAGCATCACACCTTTGTATCCATAGTGGTGATGTTTACACACTGCACCAGGTACTTATTTGAGGCTGAGTCGACCTAGGGGAGGCCATGAAGCAGGAATCGATCTTGAGTCACCTGGTTTGTAGCGCAGACGTTACACTACCACTCTGTCCTTGTAACAAAGACACACCCACTCACAAACACGTGCATTAAACACATACGTGCATGTGCACACACGGACAGGACAGGCTGTACTGCTCTGTGTGTCACATCTGCCAGCTTATGTGCATGTTATTTGTAGCGCACTGCATTCGCAATCCAGAAGTCGCCATCATTTGAACCGATGGTACAAGTTTCTTAAACCCCCCCCCACCTCTGTCCACCGAGCAGTGTCAATGGGTATGCCACAGTCGATCGGCAGGTCGCGTGTGATGGGGTAAAGTGTGCGTACTCCCACACCTTACAAGACGCATGAATAGCTTTTGTTCGGCTAGATAGAGGGGACTAAACGGGTGTAACACGGGCTAGCACCCTGTTAACTTTTGTTTAAGGGCGCTTTATGCATTTTAATAATTTTTAGAGAAGCAATGGAATGATGTGGCACGAAAGGAAAGGGAGCTGAGTGGACTTGTCAATGATTGGTACCAGCGGTATCAAGATCGGCCTCTATGGAGGAGGATCGTGAAAGGATGTTACTGGGCAGTTGAATGTCGTCACCCTCCAGCAACAATGGAAGGCAGAGGAGTGACGCTCACAACAACGAGCGCAGAGCCAGGAGCCTAAAACACAGCAAGTTGGCACAGTAGAGGCACAAGTGGTTTGTCTGCCAGTCATCTCAGTCAACTCAAGGCACTTTCTGGGTCTGTCCCCCGACTCCTGCCAGGCAGGCGTTTGACACTTCACGTGGAATTAAAGTGCACATAGCCTGGCACATGCCCCGTGGTGACATTACCGCCAACTAGTGGCGAATGGTGGTGGTTGTTGTTGGTGCTTGTCGTAGCTGTGGTGGTTACAGTTGTGGTGGGTTTGGCAGCAGTTGTGGTTGCAGTCGTTGTGTGGTAATGACTGTGTGGTTGCGGTAGCGGTTGTGGTTGATGTGGTTGTGGTTGTGCTGCTGTGGTTGCTGTGGTTGTGCTGCTGTGCGTCCGCTCCACTGAGTCACGCGCTGCCTCCTCCTCCCTGCCCTTGTCCCCAGGGAGGCGGGGAGCGAGCCAGGGGGCTACAGCAGCACCAGATGTGAGTGTGCGCGCTCACCACAGCAGCAGCAGCGGGGGGGCACACAGAGGATGCGCAACGCGGAGATCAAGGAGAGCCAGAGATGGGGAGAACATCGCCCACCTCAGATTGACTGACAGAGCGGGCTCCGTAGCTATGGCGTGGACACAGACAGCGGTCCCACGCCACAGCTCCAGCGCTTCCCAACCTGATTTGTGTGCTTCTTAGTTTTTGTTCCATCTTCATGTTCTTACGAGAGTAGCGCCGTCAGGTGGCTGTACGCGAGACTGCACGATGGAGTTTAAAATCCCGAGCAAATAAATTATATGTTCGACTCAATAACTACCTCCTGCTCAGCTCCAGTAACTCAAATCCCTTGCAATAGAGATAATGAATTACAGCGCACACTGATTTAACACACGTGTTTCACTTTGATAGGTCATAGTTAAAATCTTACTTCGTGCACATACACGTAGGCCACAGCTCAACAGTATAAAAAGACCAGGAGCATTATGCATTCATCGTGTAATTATTATGTTAACTTAACGTGGATCGTTTTTGTTTCCCATGTGATTGCGGTGTTATCACAGCGGCCTAGGTGCAGGGCTGTGGGAGAGAAACTCAAGGTCAAGGAGCTGCTGCTCTTCCTTCTCTCCTACGGATTCTACCCTGAAAGCAGCTCGGGACATTGGTGCTTCCCCTGCACTTCCAGTGACAACATCACCGAGAAACATGGCTTCAGGAGCAACCTCACCAAGCACTGCACCTCCAGGAGCAACCTCACTGAGCTCCACACCTCCAGGAGCAACCTCACCGAGCACTGCACCTTCAGAAGCAAGCTCACCGAGCGCAGCACCTTCAGAAGCAACCTCACCGAGCACCACACCTCCAGGAGGAGGCTGGAGCTGGGATAAGTTCGTGTGGTGGTGATATTTCTCTGAGTCACCATCCCAGCCACTCGCCTCGGCTGGCAGCTCGCTGTGCCTCCTCCCATTGCGGTTGATTGTTGGTGTTGTTTAAATTTAACTTATTTTCAAAATGTTGTTATCATTCAGTCTTTAGTTTTAGGCGTATGTTGTATTTATTGTCTTAAAATTTTACATTTTCATATTATTCGGTAAGCGTTCCCGAAATTTACTAATTTTTATTTATAAGAAGTCCGAGTTAGAATGTTGCCATCCTCACACAACAGCGCTCATTGCTGTTGGTATTCCTGAGCCAGTGTTGTAAATTCCACAGTAACAGGTCAGGGAACACTTTCTCAATATCACAACCGCGACTGACTTCTTACAAACCAATTTTACAAACTCCAATGGGAATATAGATTCGTTCCTTCCTGTCCGATTAGGATTTCAACTTGCGACCTGTCATGGTGAGTTGAGCTCTCAAACCACGATGCCATCGGATGCCTCCATGTCCGATATCGGCATCATCATCGCCACCGGTCCCTTAACCGTGGCACTGTGGGGACTCCAGTGATGCTTTGGCGTTCAACTCTCTCCACCTCTCGCGGTCAACGTCTGCGACTGACCTCCTAATGGTCATGTCACCTCCACGCGAAGTTATTCACCCGAACAATGGGCGGTGCGTGGCAGTCGTTGGAAGCACCGTATCTCTAAAATGATTCAAGACTCACAGATATAGAATGTAAATTACTACTGTTCATGCAATGGACAATAGTAATAACTAAATCATTATATCAACAGCATTATGTTTCAAATACTATTACAAGCAAACTGAGGCCGTTGTGGTAATGCGAGCCGGCACAGGAAGCAGAAGGATCTGATCGTAAAATTAGATCTCAATTCACCACACGTGGCATCTCTTGCACAAGGCTAATTGTCTCAGACCATTGCAGTTCTGATTAAATACTTCTCGTTGTCCTGCGATTAACGCGGTTGGCCGCGTACGGTGCGAAAGAAGTTAAACATACGTACGTAGAGAATGCAGCATTAATTGTCGTGAATTAACAGGATTTCTCCAAGTGGAGTTGACTTAAATAACACTGCCACTTAGCGACCCAACATCCCCTCTCAGTTGCCAACCATCACCCTGTGCCCTCTCATCTCGCCCCGGCCTATCTACTCATCCCCTCTCTCTCACGGGCAGCCGTTTCCCTCCACAAGCACAAATCGTGAGGATGGTTGTTGCGAGTTCGACAGCGACATCCCACGTGTCACCACAGCTGTTACACATTATCCGGCACGTGTCACTTTGAGGACTTTCATATTGGTCAGCCAATGTCAGATTATTAGTTTGTAAAATTTAAGAAAAGTGTGTTTTGCAATGGATATATGAAGTTGCATGTTTTCTTGGTGGGGGTGTTAATCCACAGAATAGCACGCGCCGTTCATTGCGTATTAGCAGATGCGTTCATGACGTCTGACCATAAATCATAAAACCGTGAACACTCAGACTGTGGGCTTGCAGAGTCGGTGTTAGGTGCTGCAGTGCATCCTGTGTAGCGTACCCTGTTTTTTCTCCATTAAGGCCAAATGTGCTCATTATAATTTATGTTATTTATAGTTTTTTAATGTATATACAGTACATCTTGCATATCTGACCGTCATCTATCCACTTTGCCCAATTAACCACCACACCCAGCGCTGTGCTTGTGCACGCTGTAGCGGTCAACTTCAATTGATGCTCACATATCTGACCTTTACACAAATCTGATCTTTATACACAACCACCTGTAGCGCAGTCTGTAGCAAGTCAGATATGTGACGCACTAACAGAAAAGAAATCGACATCGGTGCGACCACCACAGCAAACACGCTCTGCAGGGTGCGCAGTGGCAGCGACCCCAATCTGGCGGATGTTTCAGTGCAGAGCTCGAGTGAGACCAATTTGATCAACAGTCACCTTAAGCCCACGTTACAGCGACTCATTTATGAACATGTTCTAAATTATTACCCAACTCAAATAAGTTAGATTTTTTTGTAAATGTGTAAGTCCATACGGTTGTCTTAGATTAACATTATGTCATGTAGCATTAGCTGTACTTTAGTTATAATACGCGTTTAAGTAGAGATAATAAACCTTGCGTAATACGAAATGTTATCTATGCAAGTCTATGTGCAGGGTAAGCGTCGCTGTGCATGGTAGGAATGTCACGATTCATCGTCAACATCGATTCTCGAAAATAATATCCAGCTCACAATATTTTTGTACATATTAAATAAAACTGAGCAAATGATACAAGCTGTGTAATTGGTCATGCGTGTGCTTGTTGGGAAGAGCCTCCACTGGAGGGATCTCCAGAGAGCCCCCTAGAGGGCCCCGGACTTCCTGCTCCACGTGTCTCGCAGTCGGCTTGCACTCTCGCGGCATCAGGAGCCGTTCTCACGCTCGCCGCGTGCTTCACACTCGGCGCTTCGAATCTCACGGACGCGGCGATTCCATCTCCCCCTCATTGCCGCTGTTCTCACGCTGCCACGAGTCGATCTCAGGAACCCCACAATGGCCTCGATCGCGCATTTCAACTTGAGGGGTCTGCCACAGGTGACATCATCGTGTGTAGTGGGGCTGCCCGGCACCAACAAGCTGACAAACCATGTGTACATCAATAGAGCTTCCACTCTGTTAGGGGCTATATAATTGTATAAAAAAAACCTTGGAGGTGGGGCTTTAATACCTTTTTTTAACAATCTTTCAACCTGGCAAAGTTGGTAAAAGGTGCGTTCACGTTTTGTAGGGATTGCTTCAGGGTTTTGTAATTTTGTGAAAACAAATGTCGTCTCTTTGGACAGAGAGACATCCCCTTGTCTCTTGCCTTAAACATTGGGAAACCGTGATGTGTATTGCATCTGAGCTGCTCGCTATCCAATATAATAATGTTGCATTGCTGCAGCTCATTGACAATAACCATGACCATTCAAACGACCAGTCACCGTCCTGCTCAAACAAGCATTGGGTGGTGCTCTACTCGGTTAATGGACCTGAGCTCGCAATGGAAATTCCACATCCCTATGATAGGGACCAGCCTATCCGCTGGCCAGCACACTGCTTGGGTTATTGTGAGATCACCAAAGGGGCCGTCCATAAATGACGTATCGCACCTAGGGGGAGGGGGGGTCAGACATTTGTGACGATGGGTGACGAGGGCGGGGGATTTGAGAAATTTGACATCACATCAAAATGCGCAACTTTAAATAAATATAAACACGTTCTACTTTATTAAATAGACTTTTTAATAAAAGTTTCCTCCTACAACATCAGAGTGCAGCGGCACATTAAATACGCACTACAATGACAATAGTTTAAAGCGACTTGAAGCATGTTTTATTTTGTGGGGGGGGGGCAGAGCTTTGTGACGCCATATTTGAGGGGGGGTCTGACTTTTTGTGACGCTGTGTGACGAGGGGGGGGNTCAAAAATCGTCCAAAATCGCGTGACGTCATTTATGGATGGCCCCAAATCCGAAGTAGAGGCGGTCTCAGCTTGACCCAAACTGTGCACGGCGCTCCCCTTAACGACAGCGCTCATCAAAGTGAACAATCACCCATGCACATCGCACTTCGGGATTTAACAGTTTGTATGGCGCAGGACGAGACAAAGTGAAGCGGTGATTTCCAACGATGTTGATAATCGGATTAATTGTTTCTGCTCTTTACAAAATGTATATTATATATTCATTTAAACATTTTAAAACTCGTGAATGAGACATGTTCTCGTAAGCAATGGCTGTGTTGCTATAGTAACGCAGCCTGCATCACGACCTCTTTGTTTATTTGTTGCAATGCTCGCGGTTTGTGTTTGTGGCCACGCCAGGCTGCCAGGCTGGCGGTGAGGCGTGCTCTAGTACCCCACGTCTACACTCCTCACCTTCACCCCACTCACACTCACCAAGGTGAGGCGTCCTCTGATACCCCCCCCCCCCCGAATAAACACTGAGAGAGTGGGCACTGCCCCACGCCTGTCGGAGCTGGGAGACGCCGAGACTCGACTCAACCAACACGCACCCAGCCGCGTGGCGCGGCTGAGTGAAACAAGCCGTGTTTTCCTCCTACTGTCATCTGTGTCTGTGCAGAGTATAAGAAACTCATCTATCTGAGTCAGCCTGTCTCAGTGCTTGGTTGAGTAATCTTCATCATGCAGAGTCCAGTTGTGACCAATAGTGTTGATCAGCTTTAGACGTAAATACAGAATCACAATATGTAGTTATACTGGAGGAATCCAATGAGATAAAAAGCATTTTTCACAAATTCCAGTACAACATTTGACATACTAAGATACTCCAGCTCGAAACATGTTCACATATACATGTCTCGGCCTCGCTGTGCGCTGCGTTGCACCGCTAGCGAGTAGTTAACCTCGCGTCCAATAAACCCTCAGAGCCAGGATGAACGTCCGACTCCAAACGTCATTTATTGAATTTAACGAGGTAAAACTGGTGAGAAAACAGCACAGATATAGCATCTGTTATAACCCGGAAACACCAACACAATGAATGAACAGCACAGCATCAGAAATTGTCTTAGATAACATGTTTCTCAACAATAGACCCTGAATGGACCAGGCCCCTACATTAGCACTGAATAACTATACACGAGCATAAGCTGCTGTGTTACATAAAGGCACATCGTGTATTCATCACACTGCACCCCAAATGTACAGTATTACACAACACTAAATTGTGGATGAGATATTTCGTCATCCTTGCTCTCAGGATCACAATATAGTTATTTGGGTACAAGTTTGACTCGACTTATTAAATTACAACTAACATTCACAATAAGGAAAGTTGCAGGCTTCGTTGTTAACTAGGCCTCCTATTTATCATAACAATTTAACAGCATTATAAAGGCATTTACAGCAATATAACGGTCATTCTAACATTATAACAGCATTGCCAATATTATAAGAACATAAACGAACTTACAGACAATGCTTCTTAAGGTCCACAATGGACAGTTGCGGCTGGCTTACTGGGACGCGATGTGTGCCGCCATCTTGAATTATGTGTGTAATAGCCGACGCCCGCGTGGTTGAGCGGGAATCTTAAATCGCAACTTCCTGGTCACGTGACCAAACTTAGCATCAAAAACAGGAAATTCCTGTGTACATACGCCCCCCCCCCATCTGCCGTGAGGCAAACCCCTGCCGTGAGGCAGAACAATACATATCAATGCTCACAGAAGTATGAACACTCTCATGCCATTACTCCGATGAGAGTTGGGAATCGGCCCCGAAATTAAATGTTATGGTCGTTGTTTGTGACGTGGATACAACTCATTTAGCATCAACTGGACACAACTGCAACCACTCCCTGCCCGATTCGTATTGGCTGTCCAACCTTTGCAGGACAATGAAAGGCAAATTGAGTGCAGGTTCCAAATGTTGTACAATGCAAGGGAACGTGTACATGGACATCCCCCCCACGCCGTGCCAGCCGTGAGGGTAACTATATTTGACCATCCTGCACCACGCTGGTCAGTGCGGGGTGGCGAAGGCAGAGGGAGGAGACAGCAACGGACGTTGCAGCACTGCCCTCTGCTGCCCACACCGCCCCCTGCACCTGCTCCATGCACGCACAATGACGACGAAGAGCCGCGTGCAGCCACCACGCGCATGGCCCCTGCTGCACGGCATCTCTCGCGGCTCGCTGCTGCCGGGCAACAGCATCAGCAGCAGCAGCTCCCACGCTCTCGCTGCAGTCGGGAGTAGCAGCGCACGGGGCAAGGGGCAGCGCACGGGGCAAGGGGCAGCACCGCAGCACGCTGACGGAGTGGCGAATCTGGCAGGAGACAGTGCTACCGGCAGGAGTAAAACACCCACGTCGTGCTGTGTCAGACTCTCACCAAGGTCAAGGATTGTTGCATCAAGATACACCATCAGCCATGACCTATCCCCTGCAACATGCACACCTCCCTAAGCCGTCACCATATATCATGGTCTTGTGATGCCACAATCTATACAGGACCCACACATGATCCAATTCATTGCTCTGTGGCCACGGTAGACATCTTCTCGGCGTCCTTTAGCTGCGACGCCATCATTAGTCTCGTCCACCGGCCATAATCCCCTCCAGTGACGTGTCCTGCACAAGTCACTTGCTTCTATTAAGTTAATAGCTTTCTCTAATTTCCCAATATGCTCTAATACTAAGTGTGCATCTTCATAGCTCTGATGAGATTGATCTGTACTCTCCTCGTGGTGGTCGTGTGGAATGTCCTCCTGGTCCACCGATTTTACCCTCCGTATTTAGAAACAAGCATGTACATTATTTAGAAACACTCGTGTGCATTATTTAGAAACACGTGTGCATTATGTAGAAACACACATGTACATCATTTAGAAACACGTGTACATTATGTAGAAACACGTGTCTCTTCCTTTATTACTGCTAATCCTACATAATACACTAGCAGAATATGACTTTGAGACCCCCACCGCCTACACATTCCACAAGGAGTGACTAACCCCATATCTGCATTTGTCATTAACATGCTAAATTTCTCTGTTGATATGTAAACTCTTTGTCAAGGCTCTCTGCTCCTCCCATCCAGCTTAAAATACGCTGCCAAGCTTAGCAGTGTTCATTAGGACGCTGTCTTTCCGACAGCTCTGTTCTTCACCTGAGGACGGCTGCTTGTGTTGTGGCCGAAACGTCGTGATAATTGTATTGTTTAATTTGTATTATATGATTTCCCATTTACGTGACTTTACCGAAAGAACCAAGAATAAGGGTATACATTATTTAGAAACACGTGTACATTATGTAGAAACACACGTGTACATTATTTAGAAACATGGATATACATTATTTAGAAACACGTGTACATTATTTAGAAACACACGTGTACATTATGTAGAAACACACATGTACATTATTTTGAAACACGTGTGTACATTATTTAGAAACACGTGTACATTATTTGGCAGCTATAGATTCCCATAAAGGGTTCTAAACCACTTCGATTAGCTATCATGTGTAAGGCGGTCGCCTCTATAAACAAGCTCCAAGCTAAGTTGACATTACCTGTTGAATAAAATAGATTAGTTGAGTCTCCTTCACAACCCACACTGACCAGTGCAATGAGTATAGTCAAAATCCCAATGACAACATGGTATATGGGAGGCCTTCATCAAGCAGTGGATTGTATTACACACGTGGAACACGACTGTGGCTTCTTCCTCACAAACTACACAAGTTAGGATGACACCACAGAAGGCATCTCCAGTCCATGTTGATCATCGTTTAAGGGATGGTGGAGGGCAGAACAGGGTGAGATATCACTCGCCATGGCTACACTGTGTGTCTATACTCACACACACATGTATGTAGGTAGATAAGGGAGATCATGCAGCTTCACTGTGTATCTGTACCCACACACCTGTACATAGGTACACAATGTCCTGTTGTGACTCATCGCCAATGTTGATTCACAGAAAGGGCCTCCAGATTGAGCAGCATCACTTCCTCACGGTGCCACTTCTCTACATTGTCGATAAAACGCGTCGGAGCGTGAGGAAGTCCACGCGCGGTGCTACTGCAGGGGTAATAGCACCCCTAGGGACGGTGCCGCAGTCCTAGCGGCTGTGTGAGCTGGGTGAGGGGAGGGGTCAAGCAGCGCGACCCCAACCTGGCGGATATTTCAGTGCAGAGCTCTAGAACAAACCGGTTTAGTGAGACCAATTTGATCAACCCAAAAGCCCACATTCCAGCAACTCATTTATGAACTTGTTTTAAATTATAACCCACCGCAAATGAGTTAGATTTTTTCGTAAATGTGTAAGTCCATACGGTTGTATTAGATTAACATTATGTCACGTATCATTAGCTGTACTTAAGTTATAATACGCGTTTAAGTAGAGATAATAAACCTTGCTTTTCACGAAATGTTATCTATGCAAGTCTCTGTGCAGGGTAAGCGTCACTGTACATGGTAGGAATGTCACGATTCATCGATCAACATCTATTTTCGAAAATACTAATATCCAGCTCACAATAATTTTGTACGTATTAAATAAAACTGAGCAAATGATTTCAAGCTGTGTATTTGCTCATGCGTGTGCTGGTGAAGGAAGAGCCTCCACTGGAGGGATCTCCAGAGAGCCCCCTAGAGAGCGCCAGGCCTCCTGCTCCACGTGTCTCGCAGTCGGCTTGCACTCTCGCCACCAGGAGCCGTTCTCACGGACGCGGCGATTCCGTCTCCCCCTCATTGCGGCTGTTCTCACGCTGCCATGAGTCAATCTCAGGAACCCCCAGTGGCCTCGATCGCGCATTTCAACTTGAGGGGTCTGCCACAGGTGACATCATCGTGTGTTGTGGGGCTGCCCGGCACCAACAAGCTGACAAACCATGTGTACATCAATAGAGCTTCCACTCTGTTGGGGGCTGTATAATTGTATCCAAAAACCTTGAAGGTGGGGCTTTAATACCTTTCCTGAATGTATTTTGTTGCCAATTTTTTACCAAATTCTTTCAATCTGGCAAAGTTGGTAAAAGGTGCTTTCACGTTTTGTAGGGATTGCTTCAGGATTTTGTCATTTAGTGAAAACAAATGTCTCTTTGGACAGAGAGACATCCCCTTGTCTCTTGCCTTAAACATTGGGAAACCTTGATGTGTATTGCATCTGAGCTGCTCGCTATCCAATATAATTGACAAGAACCATGCCCATTCAAACGACCAGTCACAGTCCTGCTTAAGCAAGCATTGGATGGTGCTCTACTCGGTTAATTGACCTGAGCTCGCAATGAAAATCTCACATACCTATGAAAGGGACCAGCCTATCCGCTGGCCAACATGCTGCTTGGGTTATTGTGATATCAAATCCGAAGCGGAGGCGGTCTCTGCTTGACACAAACTGCACGGTGCTCCCCTTAACAACGGCGCTCAACGAAAGTGAACAATCACCAACGCGCATCGATCGCACTTCGTGATTTAACAGTTTGTATGGCGCAGGACGAGAAAATGTGAGGCGGCAATTTCCAACCATGTTGATAATCGGGAATAATTGTTTCTGCTCTTTACAAAATGTATATTATATATTTATTTAAGCATTTTAAAACTCGTGAAGTAGACATTTTTTCGTAAAAAAATAGCTGTGTTGCTACAGTAACGCAGCCTGTGTGAGGGTCGCTCGCCCCCGAGATCCCTCCCTCGATGATGCTAACGGCCGGGCTAACATCATCAATCGCCCCCCCGCTGCTAAGCGAACCGCTGCTAGGTTCCTCACCCATGGTGTGAGAGCCGTCGCCCGAGGATTCCCCTCCACCGCGGGTCCGCGTAGTAGGCATGGTTAGATACCGAGTAGTATTATGCCCCCTTTACGCTACCACGATACCTCCCTTTCCTAATCGCGTACCTGCAACCCACACGGAGCGAACGTACGCACACACACACACACAGATCCGTCCACTCCAACTCCACACTGACTACTCACGTTATGATCGCGCACCTGTATCCTACGCGGAGCGAACGCACGCGCACACACGCAGCTCCACACGCGACACCCACTCTCGCGCCGCTCTGCGCAGCGCTCCCCCGAGGCGAGCCGCAACGCTTCACGCGTTCACACCGCTCACGAGATCACACGAGGCCACGATTCGCTATTAATGATTTATTATTTGCTACCTGCGAATTGATGCTAGATCAGTATGAGTCGACGAGGCCGGCCTATTCTACCACCCCTGAATCTATTCTCTATTTATCGGCTATGATCCTACTTCACCTTCCTACTCACGGTTCGAAGTATTTGGCGTCCTGTGGCTTTTCCTCTGTGCCGTC